>WHYT01016334.1:39746-63051 GCA_009806455.1 Tetrax tetrax | reverse complement strand
ATTTTTTTTTTTTTTTTTTTTCCTGCTATCTTAAACTTCTAAAATGTGTGACTTTCTTCTGTGGTCTCTCTTTTTTTTCCCCCTTTTTCTGGTTTTACAAGAATAAAATAAAACAGGCTGCTCTTGGCTTTTCAGACACAGGAATGGATGTATTACTTATTATGAATGGCAAAAAGCATGTGCAAGAAACTTTTGGTGATGTCTCATACAATTCTAGGGGCCTAATGCATCCCTCATTCCTTTAGTATTTGAACGTGCTCTGTAAGTGACAAGCAAATATCAGATGGCATTTTTCCATTTCCTCTTGACTCTGCATGCTTTTCTCTCAGTCTTGGAGTGTAAAACTGCTGCTGTGCAGGGCCTTTTAAGAGTAAGTGTATACTTTTTAGGGAGATGTGGATACTCTTGGGTAGGAGGGGCGGAACAGAGCTCTGATGATCTCTCTTCCCATGTCCCACTTTCCTTGCATTTGGATTACACCAGCCATGACTGAAATCTTTGGTCTTTTCCATAAAAGTTTTAATGCTTAATGTTTGTGGCTGAATATATATATTGAAGTTTGTTTTTTTTTTTCTTTCTCGTGCATTTTTGAAAAGAATGAGTGTCCCTTTGCTAGAGAAAGTGCCTTTTAATTGTGTTGTATATTAGGAATTAAAATCATTAATCCCTTAGGACTGTTATTCTCGTACATCTGTAGTGCATGTCTGTTGGTCTTTAAATAGAGCAATTTTCTCATTACTACTAATGGCAATAGGGTTGGCATGATAATATAATTGCTATGGATTCTGGAAACATAAATTAAGGGTCAGGGCTTGGTTTCTTTTGTTTGTTTTGTTGTCATGTATTTCCATTTTGCTCAGTATTCAGTGGGATATTTTTATTGGTTAAAATCCTTGCTCAAATATAATGCAAGTAGTTTTGCAAGTAAACAGTTAAGGCAGAAGAAAGAAACAGTTAAGGAGAAAAAAAAAAGTTACACAAAATCTTTCTACCCTTTAGCTTTCCCTCTTTTCCAATATGTTCTGTTATTCTGTTTTGAGTAGATTTTGATACAGATAAGAATGCCAAGGGGTAAATTGTGAGGAAACATATGCAGAACGGATGTGCACTGCTTGCTCTGTAACAATTGCAAGAGTTGTTATTAGTGGGTTAGCGCTTATTAGGAAACGTGAATAAGCAGCGTTGGACCCTGAGGGTATGTCTGCACTGCACAGCAGAGCACAGCACACAGTCCCCAGCTAGCTCCGAGGAGGCTGAAGCATCAGCATGGCACACTGCAGCAGCATATGAGTGCCGACAGCAAAATGGTTGTGCTGGCATGGCAATTCTCAGCAGTACTAATGAGCACCAGTGACACAGTTAGACTATTTCTCTTAAAACTTTGTTTTACTATCTTTGCCCTTTTTTTTTTCTTTTTCTTTTTCTTTTTTTTTTTTTTTTTACATTGTAGATACAACACTTGCTTAGGTCTTGTATAGATTAATTTATTTCATGTTGTAGGATGGCAGAACAACGCTTGCATACATATATTTCACGCATACATATATTTAATGCATACATATATTTAATGCAGAATGATAAATATCAAGTGATGCAGACTTTATTCCGTGCAAAAGCTCATCTTCAAAGCAATGTAATATATTAAAGAAGGGGGAAAAATAAGCCTTTGTTACTGCAGAGCATGTACATGTGACTGCGAACAGTAACAACTTGGTTACACACAGTGGTTTCTTTCGCAACATACAACTTCTCTGTGATTTGTTCTTTCATGAAAGACTTAAGTAGCTAGTGGCGATACATAAGTAGTTGTTTATTGCTGTTCATTGATTTATATTTTGGTGGTCTGGATATCCTTGAGTGCTGACTTTGCAATATCCTTGAGTGATGACTTTTAGCTGATGCACTTACATCAAGGTCTCTGACGCTCCTACTAACTGTTCACCAGTTGTGGCTCCAGCTGCATGCTATGCATATTACATCAGCCTGCTGAGCTGAGCAGAGACATTCACCATCCCCTGTTTCTTAGCACTCTTGCATAGCAGGGAGTGGAACTTAAGGATGCCTTGGGAGAAGAAAGAGTTACTTGCTTCATGCTCATCCTAGAGAAAAGTGAAAGAAAAGAAACATCCAAGAAGGATGTTTGTATTAATGCGATGTGCAGCAAAGAAATGCAATATTCAAGTATCCATGCTAAAAAAAAAAAAAAAAAAAAAAAAAAAAAAAAAAAAGAGCAATGTTTAAACACCTATTCATACACATTTGAGGATATTTTTAATGTAGCTTTTGTTAATGCTAGTGGTAGGTTTACCTTAGCTGGCTGCCAGATGCCCGCTTAGCTGCTCTCTCATCCCCACTCCTCAACAGCACCAGGGGGAAGTAAGACAGAAAACCTTGTGGGTCAAGATAAAGACAGGGAAATCCCTTACCAATTACCATCACAGGAAAACAGACTTGACCTGGGGAAAACTAATTTAATTTATTGCCATGTAAAATAAAGTTGGATAGTGAGAAACAAAGACAAATATGAAAAGTACATCTTCTCCCAGCCGTCTCCTTTTTCCCAGCCTCACCTGGGAAGTATGTACTGATTTTCTGTTGAAAAACTAACATGTGAGGCAAATAATATGTTCAGGCTTGCGTGTGATGATAAGTAAGGATTGATGGCCTTTATTTCACTTGCCTTACAATCAATTTCCCTAAAACTTCTAATGGAAAGGAGCAGGATGAGGAAGCAGAAGAGAAACTTGGGTGGGACACAGAAAGCAGAGGCTATCATGGCTCTATTTCACAGATTCTTTTTCTGCCACAGACTGACATTCCATTTGCTAGCTAATGGCATACCTTGATGGCACAACTGTCGGCATGCCACATTTGCATCTGTACTTGGCATTTTAGCATGCAGTAATCCCATCTTTGGTGTTGCAGTTGGATGCAGCATTTCACCATGCAATGCTCACTAGCAGTTAAAAGGAATAGTGACATGCAGTGGCACATAACCATTTTTCATGTTCTGGTCAAAGTGGAAAAGGTTACTTGGACGCACTGATGTTAATTGTCTGCTTTCACACAGCTAGAGAGTTGCATGCAACTAGAGAGTTATGCTCCTTGTATCTGCCTGGGAACACAGATTCAGTCATGACTAGGATTTTGCACAAAAGTAGATCATCACATCCCTGATATATTTCTTGGCAGTTTTCCTCAAGCTATTGCATGTTATTACATTTCTTTAACTTAGTATTCCGGGCACCATGCTGACTCCTCCATAATCAGTTGCTAAATATCTTACCTATTCCAGAGGACTGGAATTGTAACAACCAGTTTCTGTTAATATTGATGGATGCAGTTTCACTTTCTCTAAATAAGAGATCAAGAAAAGGAGATTGAGTGGGGAAAGAGAGGCAATGAGGGGGGCTGGCAATAAGATTATTAAAATTTCTTGTTAGAAGAGTGTAAAAGGATGAGTTTGAGATTTTTAGAAATCAATAATCGCACACTGATTATGTCTGTCTCTTCTCCCATTTGTCATCTCTGTTCCCTCATGACAATTGTGTTGTCAAAATGTATTCAGGTAAAAAAAAAAAAAAGTTAAAGGGTGTGTGTATGTGTGTATATGTAGGCACAAACACTTGAGGTCTAAAACAACTCGATAAAGTATTGAAGAGTAAAATGGTGCCTTACAGAGAAATACTAATGATCTTTTTTTTTTTGTACAACTACTTTTAAATTATGAGAATGACTTCAATTTTAATTTTCTAAAATGAAAGAAATACAGTGCAGTCTGTCAGATTTTTACAGTGAGGGTGATGAAGCACTGGAACAGATTGCCCAGAGAGGTGGTGGATGCCCCATCCCTGGAAACGTTCAAGGCCAGGTTGGATGAGGCTCTGAGCAACCTGATCTAGTCAGGGATGTCAGAGGGTTGGACTAGATGACCTTTAAAGGTCCCTTCCAACTCAAACTATTCTGTGATTCTATAAATGATTTAAAAATTAAAGCCTTAATCAGAGATTCTGAGGTAACATAGATTATTTTTGTTCTCAATTATTTGAAAAGTTCAGAGTTCCAAACAGCTATTCATTCATCAGCAGCACCCTTTCTTCTTCTACTGAAATTATTGAATACTTTCTTCTGTCTAGTGATATAAATATTATCTGACATTACATTTCCCTGACTGTATCCTGCTTTGGCTGAGCTTTGCATGCAACTCCATAAAGATTCACTGCTCAAAAAATTCTTTCTCCAGTAAGTTTCTGGTGTATAACCTATGGCCAGTTGCTACTGGCTACCCACCACTGCTGTCAAAGTTAGCATTGGAGAAATACTGAAAAATTCTGCTGTTCCTTCAGTCCACAAAACTTTATGATGATGTTTTTAACCGGAAAGATAAGCTTTGTCAAATGATTTGCTTTGGGATCTGGACTCTAATTTGTAAATAAGAAAAAAATAAGTGTGCAAGCAGTCTGAATATTCAAAAATCCATACACAGTGGAGATTTTTTTTTGTTTTCTTTTTTAGATGATCAATTTTGTCCCGACTCTAGTCATAGCATACCATTTCGGAAGCAGTCTTCTCACATTTTTCTCCATTTTTTTTTTGCCTTTCTCTTATGCTCCTACAGCCTTTTCTGGCATTTTTTGTTCTGCACAAGCTGCTGTCTGTTTCTATAACGAGATAATCCACATTCTAGATGTATCTATTTCTGACAACTGTAAACAAAACTTTTTTTAAAAAAAATGTATATGTGCATACACTTAATACTTAATATTCAGGTTTCTTTTTACACATAATCCTTTTGAATACAAAGTTCCAGATTTTCATACAATTTTTGTTCACTGATAGATCAACTTAATCTTACTTTGTGTTTCAGAAATGATCATAACTTAAATACTTGTTTTGTTGTTATGAATAGGTTACTAGATCTTGATTATGAAATAACAGGTTAGTTACTCTGTTATAGAACTAATCTTCAAATAACATTGATAGAACTTTATCATCTCTGTATTATGTTATATCACTGTGTGCAGAACCAGATGGGAAGGGAAATGAGAAAGCTCCCTTGGTACAAATACCATCTGACGAGAAGAAATAAAACCACCTGTTATGATACATAAAGGCAGGGTTAAGGCTCCTTAAGATAGATAAAGTTTTTTGCTTTCTTTCTTCTTTCTGGCTCATGCAGATCTATGATTTCTTTCTTACTTTTTATTGGAATGATTAATTGTATTCCTGAGGCCACAACCCAAAATGCAGTTTATCCAGTGGTGAAATCTTGCCTCTTTTTTGAGTAATTAACAGTTCTTATGCCTCTTTTATGCTCTCCTTCCTTCCCTATACATACTTATTATCATGGTTTGTCAATTATCTTCCAACTGTATTAAAAAAAGATAACTCTCTAACATCAGCAATTGCTCAGAAGTTGCTAATAGCTCTCATGAGAGCACTTGTCTCACCCCATATCTCCCACCTTATCAAAAGGTCACATTAATTACAGGACCCTTGCTGGGAATAAATCAACGTGTCAATCAGAGACCCACAATTGTGCTGCAGTTGGAAAGTAAAAATTCCAGGACAAGGTTATATTTAGGGCCTTTTTTTTTTTTTTTTTTTAAATACTGTATTTGTGAGTTAACCTAAGAACAATGAATAATGACAGCATATTGAAGAATAAGGTGTATGTGTATTTTTAAATCAACATTTTAATTTGTACTAGTATTATCAATTATCTACTTTTTAAAATTATAATACTCTATTCTTGCTTGTAAGATCTCCAAAATAATTACCTTCAGTTAAAAAGAAAACTTTTTTTAAAAAATAGAAAAATATTGAATTTAAGAGGTGTTCAGTTTCTCTGACAAACGTTTCTGTACTTCTATCTTTAGTCAATCATCTGAATATTTTAATACTGGATCATGAAGCAATCACAGCTGTAATAGCAAAGATTTCCTTATTTAATCTCTTTAGGTCTAGGAATATTCACAGTCTACAAGACTGTTTAGGATATTCTTAACATTTGTACGGCTGTTTTGTTATTATTGTTTTGTTTTGTAGAACAAAGCAGATAGTTTCTAACTGAAAGGGCAATAGATGAGAAACTGCATGAAAAAATAAGGAAAGAAAAATATTTACTTTATCCGATGCCTCACTTATTTTTCCTCCTGGTCTGTTTTTATTACACTAAACTGGCTTCCAGTGGTGATAGACTGCATACAAACTCATTCACAGAATGCCATTAAATCCCAAGATTTAGATCAGATTCTCAGATGTTATTACCACCAGTCTAATTCTTCAAGGTCATAATTGTATGCTAACTACTCAAGCAGGTTAATGTAAAATTTAATTTGTGCTCCTCAGCTTGAGGCTACAGAAGTGTATAATAAACTTGATTTATAAACTTCCCATTTTGCTGGCCATTAAATAAAAAATAATTTGTGTGTGCATATGTTAATATTGCAGAGAAAGCAGTCTAATAAGTTTCCCAATACAGTTTGATTGGTTACATTACTTCCATTTAACATGGTGTCTGAGTCATCGTAAAATCAATCTAAACCTCCCCTGATGCAACTTGAGGCCATTTCCTCTCATCCTATTGCTAGTTACTTGGGAGAAGAGACCAACACCCACCTCCCTACAACCTCCTTTCAGGTAGTTGTAGAGAGCAAGGAGGTCTCCCCTCAGCCTCCTCTTCTCCAGACTAAACAATCCCAGTTCCCTCAGCTGCTATATATATATATATGTAAATAACGTCTCCTTTTATCTGCCAAGGACAAAATCAAGTTTCAGTGTCTCTGAGGAAAAAATATTGTAGGCATCTCTAAATACCATACCCGCCTCTGAATCACCTAATTCTGTTTTATTATTTGTAAACTGGAGTGCTCAAACACACTTATTAACTATATTTTTGTGTGAAACCAAATGAGGATGTGTGCTGGGATACCCCAAACTGCCTTGTTGCAATTTTATCTATGCTTAGAAGCCTTTGGAATTTATGTACAATTTTATTTTGATAGTATGCAAAATACCATAACAAAATGCTATATGTGTGTATGCCAAAATGGCATATCACATAGGAAAAAAAATCAGATATGTCGTGGTTTAACGCCAGCCAGCAACTAAGCATCACGGAGCCACTCACTCACTGCTCCTCAGTGGGTTGGAGGAGAGAATCAGAAGGATAAAAATGAGAAAACTTGTGGGTTGAGATAAGGACAGTTTAATAGGCGAAGTAAAAGCCATGAACAAAAGCAAAGCAAATCAAGGAAATCATTCACTACTTCTCATCACCAGGCAGGTGTTCAGCCACCTCCAGGAAAGAAGGACTCCATCATGCCTAATGGTTACTTGGGAAGACAAAATGCCATCACTCTGAATGTCCCTCACTTCCTTCTTCTTCCCCCAGCTTTATATGCTGAGCATGATGTCACACAGTATGGAATATCCCTTTGGTCAGTTGGAGTCAGCTGTCCCAGCTGTGTCCCCTCCCAACTCCTTGTGTGCCCCCATCCCACTCACTGGTAGGTTGATGTGACAAGCAGAAAAAGCATTGACTCTGTGTAAGCACTGCTCAGCAATAACGACAACATTCCAGAATTATCAACACTGTTTCCAGCACAAATCCAAAACACAGCCCCATACTAGCTACTATGAAGAAAATTTACTCTATTTCAGCATGTGCTGTTAGGAATGAACTTAAGATTTGGATAAAATCAAACCAGTTTTGATCAAAACCCAACTGGTCTAGTTGTTTAGTGTTATTTCTGAATTTTTTTCCTCTGAAGGAAGTTTCAAATTTTCCCTCGTAGTGCTGAACATAGCACTACGGAATTTTGGAATTTATGTGATGCTGCGTTCTAATAGGACATCTTCTAGGATATCTATTCTAATCAAAGATAAATCTGCAGTACGAATGGTATATTCCAGAGGCTGATTGGTTTAATAAAGATGACACCTGTAAGCATATAAGTAAAATATAAATCTCAGTTTCTGGATTATGTGTGACAAACTGGTCAATTGAACAGACTGTGAGAGATGAGCTACTTTAGTAGAGAAGAGTGAATCTGACTTGCAAGACGACACCTGACTTTTTATTTATTTGTTTATAAATATTGGCAGTCATTTGTGTTTGAAAAGGTTTTAAAACTCACATACCTAATCAAGCCTCATCCATTTCTGATCACAGCTGAACACCATTGCTACCTCCTTTTCACTTCTTGCATTTACTCAAAGTTTTCCATTATTTCATTTAGATAAATAAAGAGAGTAACAAGTAACCAGAAGGCAAAACCTGGGTACTGCAATTCATAAATAGTTGTATCATTAGTCTCCTTCTCCTTCCGTCCCTGGAAGTGCTTTGCAAAAAAGTATGACTGTAGCTGGTACTGCTAATTTGCAGTATGCTATTACAATTTCTAAAATAGTGTTGTAATAGTTATGACTCAGATCACAGGGCATACCCAGTACTGTATGAAACAAGAAATAATTCCTATGAAAAATTTTTAGTAGAATTAATAATTTCTAGCAACAGAGTTCACAATAAGTGCACATGTATACCTTGATTTCACTTAGGCAAGAGTAATGCTTTTGCTAAGATGTCAAAGAAATGTTCTCATGAGTGTGTCCCATCAATGATGGACACTAAATTAATAAGGCATGATTTGCTCTTTGTGAATCCATGTTGGCTGTTGATATATCACACTGCATCTGGACTTACCCATATTTAGAGTTTCCCTCAAAACATCTATTTTCTTGCTTGAAAACTTGGTTCAGAAGTATTGAAGGAAATCATGCAATTTCTGCATAAACTGCATAGCTCTAGAGTGCATGGTAAACTGGAGGCATCCAGGATTCGTTGAACATATTACTCATAAGCAAAATAGCATGTGAAGTGCTGCAAATCATAAAGCTTATGGAAGGTATACTGTCTTATTATGGCTCATGATTTATCACAGAAAGTAAGATGTTTCCAAGATGCACTTGATTTATTCAGCATGCACAGAGGATGTGTTTATACACAAGATATTAATTCAGACCGCCAGGCTTACTATTTCTGCTAGGCAAATCTTAGGTGGAAAGATGACAATTTTTTTCAGATCTGAAAAAATGTTTAGTAATTTGTTAATATCTGTGAAATGGTAACATGCAGTGATAATAAACTGAATATTAATAGAAAAGCTTCGGAATGAACAATGTAGTGTTCACTATGAGGCCACAAGGTGATTTCTTAAAAATTAAATCAGCGTTTAAGAATTTGATTATGAACCGGAAGGTCAGACGTCCCTTGACATGCTGAAATATTATGCTGGATAAGGCATCAGAACTATTCTAATCTTATTTTCTTTCTCTATTTTTCAAATTTCTATCATTACATAGACACAAAAATAAGATATTCAATTTACCTACATTCCAATCTGAAAACTGTACTGACTATTCGGTCTTGCAAAGTACAATGTATTCTGATTTCTTTTCCCCAAGGCCCTCTACCATCTCTTTGAGTCTGAGTACAGTACACAATAAACTTCTGCTTCTGTCACAAATCCTGATTTGGGATCCTGCCGACTATGCTGATTTGTTATGAATCCTGATTTAGGATCCTGCTGACTCCCCCAATTTGTCACAGATGAGTGCTTTAGATAGCTTGAAGAATGACTGTCAAATGTATTAGCAAAAGTGGTTTAAATAGGATGTTGTAAAAGTGCAACTTGACAAAGTTTAGTGGCAAGGTTCACTCTGTTAAACACTGTATGGAAAAAAAAATATACAAAGGAAAACTGAATTACACTCAAGTTAGAATGATTCTTGATTCTATGATTCTATGATTCACAGAGAGACTGGAGACGACAAGGGTAAGGAAGACCCTCCTGTTGAGCCATGAGGTTCAGAGTGGACCTCTCTTGCTTTCTAAACTCCTGATGAAGCTTAAGTGTGGCTAGATCCGAACTTAGTCTCAGACTTGGTCAATAGTTTATGTACTTTATGTAATTTTGCCAAGATTACAGAGTTTCATTAGTATCAATCCAAAATGTAATCAAAGTTACCAAGACAAAAATCAAAATTACCATGCTACAAGGTTATGTGTGATATCGGTCGCTTACCAAAGATCTGTCGTTGGTAAAAGGTCTCTCTGCCTCAAGGACCAAGGAGGGAAACCTGAAAGGAAGCTCACTTAGCCTGTCATACTTATGGGATAAAGTTGACTCATAGTCAAATTACATGACATGGAAAAGACATGCATGAGACTTCTTGTACCCACAACTTATCTTCTTCCTTCATAAATGAGTTTTGGAAAAGCCACTTGCTTTTCATGTGTTAATCACATGATGGATGTTCCAAGCTCACATGCCTTGGTGCTCACTGTGTCACTGCTCCTTTGTGGGTAATCAGAGAACAGACTGAAACTAGAGGAGTTCTTGACCTGGCTATGGCTCAGGCCTTTACCTTCTCCAGAGCCTGCACGACTCCAGAATGACTGCCAGTCTGGTCAACAGGTCAAGTGCACTTGTATCAGCATTACTTGCTTACTTGAAAAGGAAAAATAGGTTCGAAGTGCTTTGTTCAACATGAGCTTTAGACTCAGCATCCTATTGGTAAAATGTAATTTAAGGCTTCTAAAGATGGGTTATGGTTGAGTGTGATTTGTAGAGGACGATGGATTGTGTTCTGGTGCAGTCCAATGAGCAGCCTCCTTTCATACCTCTGACTGATTCCAGAAAAAAACCAAAAGTTGTTGTGCAGAGATAGGGGCCAAAATACAAAGATGCTAAAGAACTTTATATATATATATAAACTTTATTTTAAAAACTATATTGAACTTTACATATATATAACTGTTACTGCAGAACATATTCACTTGCTAAAGCTCTGAACAAATTGTTCTGGTATGCAAACAGTTGCAAATCTACTTGTAACATACGTGCCTTAGGAAAATGCTGTTAACTTGGTGGATTATAATTACACATCAATTGAAAACTGGACTACATATATTGTTGCTCAATTACAAGTTCAATAGAAAGACAGCTACTCCATTCAAACACTTTTCAAGCAGTCTTTTCCTTATCTACTTATCATTGAGATGATTGAGGAAACATTAGTGTATGTTTCAGTGTAGTTATTGTTCTGTACTCTTTTAGTATTTTAAGGTATGATGCTGACATGTTATTCAACATAAAATCTTATAGATTATTAATTTAAAACAGTATTTAAAACACTTTTTATTTATGTTCCTCTGGATAAATTTATTTACTTTAAAATGTTTATAGTAATTGTTTATAAACTTTTTGACAATAGCACATTAATAGCCATGTTTCTGTCTACAATTGAGGAACAAAGGACAGCCTAAAAAAATCTCTTATTCATAATTTTTCCTTTTGCAGATCTGATTGATTGACTGGCTTTATTCATTAACCGGAAAACTCATTTACATGTGAACAGTATGTGCCTTTCTTAGGAAATTATAGTCATTATTGAAGAATACCTCATTAGCTACATTGATTTTTTTTGACAATAACTAATCATGAATTAACTAAAATATAGAAAAATAATACCTTAATGTTTTGTAGTATGTATTAATTTCATCCATCTCCCATGACTGGTAATGTTCTTTCAAATGCAACTCTTTAAACTTAGTTAAAGCTAAATTCTCTATGAAGATTGTTTGAAAATGCTACATGTTTTAGAAAAGGCTTCTGGTTTACATTCCTGTATCACTTTGAGCCGTCATCTGTCTAAAGGAGGTAGAAGCAAAAGGCACAGACCCCTAAACTTTCTGCTCTTGGGAATTTGTAAGATGCTGATTTTTCCTGTTTTTCTGACAAAAGGCTGTATTAGACTAGTGAACAGTGCTGCTGACCACCAGGAAAAGAGTTGTAAATCTTATTTCTAGACTTAATAGCTTTGAATCTTATAAATAAGTTATAATTTTCTATGTTGTTAATAATAACTTTTCAGTCAAAGAATGCAAAAAGGCAACTTTCAGCCTTTAGCTTGTTTTAGACATTTCTAAGATTTCCTTCCATGCATATTTTTAAAGATAACTTTAAATAAATACATTTAGGTTTTTATTCCAAATGAAGAAGCAACCTTTTTCAGAATGCTTTCAGAAAGTATGAGCTCTTAATTTTTATGCCAGACTGTTTTTTGAGGCAAAAAAAACCAGGGAACATTCAAGTAGTTTCATGTTCTGCCAAGGTATTTCTAATGCAAGCAAAAAGAGACTATCATAAAATAGAAGTGCCCATCAAAGTATCATGAGAGTATTTGACAGGCAATTTAGCTGTCTAGAAGTAGAGTATTTATTGCAGGCAGATAGGACATGTGTCTTGGAAATTTTTTTACTCCTCTCGTGTGAAGTTAGACACTGTAATTAAATGTAACTGTGTTATTGTATTGTAATGTAATTGTATGGAATGAAATATAAAGATATCTTTAAAACTTCCTCTATATAATATTTAAAAATATTTTGGTATTCTTGCAATGAAGTTAGCTTGAATCAGTAGTTTTAACATAGGTATATTAATCATATGAAATCAGATATGAACTGAACTAAGTTTACAAATCTCATATCAAAGGGTTGTGAGTTTTGTTTTGTTTTGTTTTTTTAATTAAACTTTTTTCAAAAAGCCGGAAAATTATTTGTCGTAACCTTTCAGCTGTATACCACTGTATCTTCCATATTCTGATCAGGAGCAATCATGAAAGGCGACTGTTACTGTATTCTTGGCTCATCTCTGAAAAAACTAAGTTTCCGTGAAGAATTATTTTCTTGCCATTTCGTAATTCTTGGCTGTTACACATCTATGTTTTGGAGGCAGGCAAAATTTTATTACTAAAATAACAGAAGTATCAGAAGAAACTACTCTGGTAGAATTTTCTTGATGTATCCCATTTTAAAACATTGATTTTAAAATAAAGAATTAAGCCATTCATTTGTTAATAGTTAACGAAACCAGATATTTAGGTAATTTAAACTAAGAATACTTGCATATGCTCAGAATATTTTATACACCTCTTAAAATGGCATTCATGTAACATGACAAAGAATGACTGGTTTTGTGGATTACTGTGTTATTTCTACCGTACATACCTTTTACAGATTTTTATTTTTTTTTCCAAAATAAAACTAAAGAATGTTGAGGTCTAAGAGTGGCTGTAGTGACTTGCTCAATAAGGTAATTTTTCTTTCTGTTCATTAGGAAATGAACTAGTAACTTACTTAAGATGTTATTAAAAACATGCCTGAAATTCCTCCTCTCCTGGATTATCGCCCTTCTCAGTTCAGGAGCAGTGGCTGAATCCAGAATTCTGGGTGAAATCAGCGTAGAGATGAACAGCGATGGAAGGTTGAGTGTGTCTTTGTTGCATGGGAAAGTAGAGATATAGAAACTCTTCTACTGTTAGACAGAGAATTAGTATTCCAGGTAGTAGCAAAATAGCATGTGAAGTGCTGCAAATCATAAAGCTTATGGAAGGTATACTGTCTTATTATGGCTCATGATTTATCACAGAAAGTAAGATGTTTCCAAGATGCACTTGATTTATTCAGCATGCACAGAGGATGTGTTTATACACAAGATATTAATTCAGACCGCCAGGCTTACTATTTCTGCTAGGCAAATCTTAGGTGGAAAGATGACAATTTTTTTCAGATCTGAAAAAATGTTTAGTAATTTGTTAATATCTGTGAAATGGTAACATGCAGTGATAATAAACTGAATATTAATAGAAAAGCTTCGGAATGAACAATGTAGTGTTCACTATGAGGCCACAAGGTGATTTCTTGGCATACCTTGATGGCACAACTGTCGGCATGCCACATTTGCATCTGTACTTGGCATTTTAGCATGCAGTAATCCCATCTTTGGTGTTGCAGTTGGATGCAGCATTTCACCATGCAATGCTCACTAGCAGTTAAAAGGAATAGTGACATGCAGTGGCACATAACCATTTTTCATGTTCTGGTCAAAGTGGAAAAGGTTACTTGGACGCACTGATGTTAATTGTCTGCTTTCACATAGCTAGAGAGTTGCATGCAACTAGAGTTATGCTTATGAGTAATATGTTCAACGCATCCTGGATGCCTCCAGTTTACCCTGCACTCTAGAGCTATGCAGTTTATGCAGAAATTGCATTATTTCCTTCAATACTTCTGAACCAAGTTTTCAAGCAAGAAAATAGATGTTTTGGGGGAAACTCTAAATATGGGTAAGTCCAGATGCAGTGTGATATATCAACAGCCAACATGGATTCACAAAGGGCAAATCATGCCTTATTAATTTAGTGTTCCTGTAGCTGCAGGAATAAAAATGCAACCTGGCTCTGGAAGCTACTCATGCAAAGGATAGCTGTCTTCAGGACCTTACAGTAAGCAATGCATGTATTTACTGCAGTGTGCATTTACAGACGTCAGTCTGAGTCCACTTTTAAAAACAGACAGACATAGATAGAGTTAAATTACATGAATTAATGGAACTTTTAGTTTTGCAATGGCTTTTCACATGTGTATCTTTTTTGTATAATAGGATCAGTTTGTCTATCTACAACCAAAGAAAATGAGACAGAAAGGTCTGATTTTTCCCCATTATATTTTATAGCTTGTATATGCTGAGAAAAGTTCCAGTTATAAAGCAGAGGGAAATACAGTAGTGCAAGCAATGAAACAAATTATTTTTCTATAAAATCTATAAACACCATATACCACAGCTCACAATTAATGGTTGGTTACAGTTTATTGTATTTACCATTACATACATCACAACTTCAAATTGTATTTACAAATACATTTAATATAATTTAATTTGTGGCTGATGCAATGTCATATATTTATAAACAAAGCAGGGATATACAACTGTGCTACATAGAAGTTATTTAAAATATAGTTCATGCCAGGGTCAAAAGAATGTTTAATTCTCTGGGTTCTGGAAATAATTTTTCATCCAAGATGGATAATTCAAAAATAATTAAACTCCTTTTATATTGCCTGTAGTCAACTTTATTGTATAGCTGTATTATTTTTGTAACTGCATGGATTCTAAGCCAGCATGATAGATTTGCAATTGTTTTCATTTCTTTATCTGCCACGTTTAGTTTTTCCCTTCCCCTCTCTCTACAGCAGGCATTGTCTTCATTTTGGTTTTTGCTCCAAGCATGCTGTTGGTAAACAACAAACAATAAATACTAATTACAGTCATCAGCCACCTTCTATAATCCTTAGGGCTTGATGTAAAACCTGCCAGAGCTGAGAGGTATCTTTCACATGTATCATGACAGTTAGAGCTGTGCAGAGTTAGGATGCTGTGATTCTTACCACAGTCCTAGGATTGACCTACTGCATGAATTCTCTTCACCTTTCTGTATCACAGACAGGCAATATACAGAACATGTACGATTTTGCTTATTCAGATGTCAAGCTCTCCAAGGCAGGAGCTGTCATTCAAACTAAGTTTGCCATGTCTACAGCTCAGCTATGAGAGAGGTGTTTGATGACTATCTGTCTTAGCAGGATATCATTGTGACATAGTGGAGAAATATCTTGTGTTGAGACACTATTCTTGAATCTACTGGAACTGAGTCAGAAACCTTTGTGATGACAAAGCCTTATGCAATTAGAAATCAGTAATGTATACACTCATACCAACTATGTTTTATGCTCAGTTCTAGAAGAGTTGGGAATAGTTACATTGTATGCAATTAGTGTAGGCAAGCTGCAATATCATTGTACATCAAAAATTCCCTGCTCCTTGCAGGGAGATTGGACTAGATGACCTTTAAATGTCCCTTCCAACCAAACCATTCTGTGATTCTGAGTGGTTCTGTGAAAAAATAAAGATAAGTGTATATTTTTACTGTATGAAAATTTTAATATTTTTTCTATAGCTAGTTTTCACTTGTTTTGGTATTTTAAAACATTCGTGCTTGCTTTTTCTGTTCTGTCATTTTAAGCATGATTTTAACATAAAAAGTAATATGTTAGAAATATTTTATTAAAATATGTACCTTTATTTCAGGGAAATTTCTTTCCATACACACTGGATTGATACCTGTTCTCTTGAGAAACGTCCTCCCTATTTTTTTTTTTTTCAGCTGTCCTGTTATTAAAAATCTATGGCCAGAGTTCGGAAAGTCTGGCTATGAGTTCAAATTTCACGATATCATTCCTCAGCTAGAGATTAAAAAAAGAATATGGAACTTTCAGATACAGGTCTCTTTCTGCCTTAAATTTATATCTTATTTTTCCTGTTTCTCTCTGGGTCTAGGAAAAAAGAATGCTTTTCATTCTTAAAGTCAAATATCAGCAGGAAGTGGATATCAGAAAGCAACCAATGTTATGAAATAATGCTTCATCCAATGCAAATAGATAACTCTTTTTCTTAAAGATCTATATTTATGGTGAGTGTGGTGTAACACATCTTTAAGTAAGGGGACTAGCATGCCAACAGAAAATCTACAGTGATGAGTTGTAGTATAAATGTACATCCAGCTTTATTATTGATGTAGAATGATATTGCAACTTGCCTAGGGTTAACATTTGGGAATACAAAAAGCAGGGTTATTGTCCCATTTGAAAAAGGCATTGCATGATTTTTTTAGAAAGTGAAGTGTATATAGCGAAGCCAACTTGACTTTTATTTGTCAGGAGGCATGATACTGTTGCAGAAATTCAAGGAAGTTTGTACTGTGCTTTCTGTAATTCGGAGGCTTTAATTCAATTGCTAGCATCTCTCTCAGAAGAACACCTTAACTGAAATAGATTTCTCAACTTAGCACAGAAATCATAGGCAAAGATAGTTTTCTGTCCCTGTATCATGTAGGGATCAGTACTTGATCCTGAAATTCTGATTTAAAACTTTTTCTCTCATCCGGGTCCTGCATGGTTTTCCAGAGTGCTGGAGGCTTCGAGAGAAAATGCCCGCAAATGCCTCTTGCATTGCCTGGACACCGTGCTTCCAGCTGTCAGCTCTGGAGCTGATGTAGCAGCCCTATATTTGAGCAGCTGCAGTGCTGGGAAGGTTGGCTTAACAGAGTGTAAGGACCCCCAGGCTTCTGGCAGAACTGCCAGGTGGCCTCAGAGGAGGTGGGCACAAGATTTCAGCTCTACAACTCAGGAATAGTTGGTTTCGCCAGAGCAGCAGCTCTTAGTTGCTGCAATCGCTGCTTTTAATGCAGGTTTGGCTCCTGTCAACAGCCAACATAGAAGTCCTGAGGACACAGCTGGACAGTTTTTTAGATAGCACTCCTATGAAATGGAAATCAACCTGTGATCTGAAATAGGGAAGGGTCCTTTCTAAACCTATGCTCCCATTGTGGGCAATGATGCAATATATATTTAATCTAGAAATATCTATTTCACTTACCTTGTCTCAAAAAGCTTCCAAGCTGCCTACATTAATGTAGGTCTAGAATGAAAGATCAAACTCTTAGAAATTAGATATTTTGCATAGAAGAAATTGAGAGTAGCCAATATACCAGTTTATTTGGAAATCTGTTAGGCAAACTTCTCTACTGAAACTCGGCAAAGCATCCTAACCAGCTTAGTTATGGAGTTCAGATATTTGAAGTGGGAGGGAGATGTTATTTTATGAAAATATATTGATTTTCAAGAATCCAACTCTTTCTGTTCAAAGGGAGGAAAATTTTTCAACATTATGATATATTCTTGACAACTTTTCTGTAGAAAGTATGTAACACAATGTAAACTGATGAAATGTCAAAGATGGCAGAAGCAGCTTGAAGCACAGTCTGCTTAGTTTGTTCTTATATCTGACTCACTAAATTAGACTGCCTCCAATTGGGAGCAATCCAAGTAGCTCATTGAGTTAAAACATCACACCTAAATTAAAAAGAGCTGTAATTCTGAAATTACAGCACAGATTCATGGTATATGGAAAAAAAAAATATATAACAAAAAATATTCCACAATCATCTTACTGTAAGTATTGTGAGAAAATCAGATGAAAACAAATAAATACTACTGTGTCAGTAAACATAACAATTTTTTATTTTCTTTGAATTTTTTCAACACTTTCTCTCAAAATATTTTTGCCTTTCCATTTTGAAATATGTTCATATTTCACCTTTATACACTGCTTTGAAATTATTACATAATATATTTTTTTTGTGGGACAATTACTCTACTTTCCCCCCCCACTTCTTTTTCTTGGTGTGTTTTGCCTACAAAGATTTCCATAATTTGAACATAAACTTGGAGGTTTTGTGTATAAGGAAATTTTACATACTAAATTCACCAAAGGAGAGGGTGTTGTAATTTTCAAGAGTTCTGAACTGTTAGATTAGATTGCTTATTTATCAATTCAGAGACAAACATATTTAACCTATTTTGTTTCACTATGGCAAAACAGCTTTATCAGTTAAATACTTGTTCCCTTTAAAGACAAATAACTGAAAAAATGTGACATTTGAAAGAGAATTTGGGAGCAAAAACAATTGAACAGGAAAATTAGTAGTTTTAATTTCAATGAAAAGTGAAGAGTTAATTCTCTTAGCATGTGTACATGATAGGTTGTAGTTTTATCCAGGTACTAACAGAGTCTAGTGCTGCTACTTTTTATGTTGTTATAGGGCATATCATATAGCAATATCATGGGAATGTTTGTTAACAGAATGAGGACAGGAACAATAGCAGAAAAGGAAAGATTAACTCATCTTTGGCATGCTTGGCACTTACTTTTGATAAGTTAACTTTTGTGCTTTTCCATTTGTAGTATAGCTGGGTCACCAGGCCATATTGAAGTAGTCCTATAGCATGTTTTGTTCCCTAGTTTTCATCTGCCATGCAGATATTCCACTTGTTAAAATATAAGCAATAACCACTCCTCACTGCCTCCAAATTCCTGAGTCACAAGGTGGTTAAGGATGTTGCGTGCAAACCAGAGAATATTTATTTGCAAGGGCAAGGAGAAGTGGATTGGGGTGGGGAGGAAGTAAAATTAAGTACTCTGGAGGATTTTTACTTTGAATTTTATACTTGAAAACTGTTTATACATACATACTAAAATTAATTAAAACAGTGCTTGAAGTTTGAGAAAACTTTCACATCTTCTCTTTGAAATTCTTTTCTTTTGTTTTTCCTCCTTTAACAGGGTATTGCTAGTTGTTACACTGAAAGAGGAAAATCTTGCACAGGCTTTCTTTGTAGACTATTACGCAAGAAATTATTTTCTACTTCTGCTTTATATCAGAACCTCTTTACATTTCTGAAGCTATTCATACTTCAGTTCTCAGAAACGCTGTTTCCACAAACTATAATGCAACCGGTCTTATATACATCTTGTCTTGAGGGAAAATACATTGTAACAACTAATAATTATACAGGCTAGGCTTACTAAATTCAATCCTGCCATTTGGAATGATTTCAAGATAAATTCCTCCTTTCATATATGTATGGGAGGAGGAATTTATATATATATATATGTAAACCGCAGCAAATAAAAATATATCCTGTGTAATTCCAAGAATCAATGTGAATTGCTTATTAATATATTATATGTTTTAATAAATCATGGATGCTTTGTTGTTTTGTGGTTTTTTTTTGTTTGGTTGGTTGATTTTGGATTGTTTGTTTTTTCTTGGTTTGTTCGGTTTGTTTTTTTTTTTTTTGGAGCATGACTTGAGGTAAAGCCTAAAAACATGTTTATAGCCTTGGTAACTATCCTGAATCACATGATTCAGGATTACTAAAGTCATTGGCACTTAACATAAACCATATATCTGTACTTAAATATAACACAAACTGATGTGATATGTACAGATAAACTATATACCTATGTTCAAGTTTAGATCTGGTGAAATTTATGAAATAAAGATAACAATTCTCTCCACTGTTCCTTCTCTATTTTCTGTGGGTTGAAGGAGGCTTCTTGATGTTCCTGAAGTAAGTGAAAGTGTTAAAAAATGAAAATTTAGAAAATGCAAAATATTTGATGTTTTGTTATACCTTTTTTTTTTTTTTTAGAGATAAGAATAGATAGAAGCAAATCTGCAACATTATTTACAGGAATGAAAATGTAAATATATTATTTGCTTCAGAGAATAGGTCTAGGGAGGCACTTAAGCATTACACTATATACCCAAGAGAAGCTTATATAAGGAGAATGAAGAAGCTCTCCAATAATGTGTCTGATAAAACCTACTGAAGGAATATAAAGTATGAGTTTCTTGAAGCCTGTAATTTACACAACTCTTAACAAATTACATAAGTGCCTTAGATTAATCTACTGCAGTTTACAACTGAATGCTTTAAAAGGTACAAAAATATTCAGCTTTCAAAACTTTAATGTCAAAAAAGTGGCAAATCTACACAGATTTTCCCCATGGAATACCACAAGTCTGTGTAAATTTTTTGCTTTTGAGAAGAACCTAAGTCATCTCTATGGACATTCAGCTACAAACATGAGGCCAAATGCTTTTCCAAGTTGTCTTGGAGTCTCACCTTAGATAGGATAGTAACAACGTCTTGTGCTTTCAGGAACACTGAGAAATTATATTTTTCTTTTTTTTAATTTTAGACCATGCCAAAATACAGTCTACTTTCTCACCTTTTTTTTTTCCTGTGGTCAAAGATATTTTCCATTTGGATAGTGATGTATTTTACAGTAAAAATTAAAAGTTTCTGAATTCAGCTTTGTGAGAACGTTAATGTTAACCAGGCAATAAAGCTACACAGTTTTCATTTTGTCTTTCCTTTTTCCAGCTTCCAGTTTCTTTGCTGGGAAATGCAATTTCTTGTCTCATTTCTGCATTCAGGTGAATTTTGGGGCCCACATATCTGAGATATATTTAAAGCTTTCAGCAACCTGTAGTGATGCTCTTTGCTCTGAAGTATTTTATCAGAAAATGTTAATGCAAAGCAGCATCCATTATTGTTCAGTGAACGATACTGCTGTATTTACTCACCTTGCTGTATCTATCCTCCTCACTCCCCTTTTTTTTTTGAAGATCAAAGGCAATAGTCCTCTCTTCAATTAAAATTCCGAGCAGTTGCTGTCAATATAGGGTTGCACTGGGGGGCATATTACAAATTCAGTTGTTTATACTGAAAAATATTAACACAATTAATTTTCGATTCTAACTGAGGTAGTTTTGTTGGAAGACATAAATTTGATTAAATTTGTCAAGTTGAACACTAGGACAGTACCACAACTTGACCTGCTTTTATAATGTTGAGACTTACTTATCATAGACTGCTTGTTCATAGGTCTCCTAGCCATAGTTCAAAGTAAGAGTCTGTTTGTGTTGTGCAATATCTCTTCTTACATCCTGCTCTTATGTAGTTCTGTACATAAAGGATGAGAGATTTCAATGTTACTTGTTGGATGTTTTCTGCATGCTTTTATTCACAATCAAGAGGCGAGTTTCATTTCTACTTAAGAATTGTTTTCTATTTGAAGTCACTCCAAGTCCATTCCTTGATAAAGTTCTGAATTTTTTCGTAGAAATAATTTTCAGATAGATTCTCCTTAATTCTGAAATTTGTTTGCTTATACAATTCTGCCGTGGGTTATGTCTTCAAGAACAAGGGTGCTTTCTTAAATAAGTTTGTTATAATGAGCTTTGACTTTGTTTGGGCTTAAAAGCAGTCAAGATACTTCAGACACCATCCTGATCTGTTTGAGGACATATTGTAAAGCTGAACTCCCTGGTCACTTTTGGGGACAGAATCCTTCTATGAGAAAATAATTAATGCTTCTATGAACAAAAATACAAGGAGTGAAAAAAACCCTCAAAATCTGCATTTTACCTTCATGGCAGCTTAGTGTTGTACATGCTTTTTCTCAAAACAAGACTGAGAAATACGTGCAGAAGTCTATGATTATTATTGATCTTAGTGAGAAGGAAACTTAGATGGAATTTAAAAGATTTCACTTTGTGGGAGACTGTGTTGAATGTTTGTCTCAACATTGTCGAAACATCAAACCACCACCCGGACAATGGCTTCCCATTATCTCGCAGAACCTGAATGCAGAACTGGTTACGAGACGTCTAGCCCTAGCCCCACCGGCATGCATCGCCCAGAGGTGTGTATCACCCGGTAATGGGCATGCATATCGCCCAGTAATGGGTATGCATATCACTGCCAGGTGGGGGATGCGGCTAGGAAAAAACCAGCTCTTGGAATACAAAGAAAACAACCAACATAAAAGGAGAACATTTTCTTAACGGGACACTCACTTCTTTCCCTCACTTCTTCTTTCTTCACTACACACACACTTTCTACACACACACTTCCTGCACTACACTTCTTTTCTTCACCACACACACACTTTCTACACACACACTTTCTGCACTCACTTCTTCTCTTCACTACACGACTGCACCTTACTCAACGTCTCTCTTTCTTTCAACGAAATACACATCCACGGAACCAACGTCGAAAGGACCAACGCCGGACGGATCGTTCCCTCCTCGAGTGAACTGGACTGTCGGGACGCTGCAACTCCGTGGTGGTAGCTATTATAACCAGAACTCTTTTCCCTCTTTCCTTTTCTTTCCCTCCTTTCTCTTCCACTTGCAAACTTATTGTCGGGTTAATAAAGTTACCTGGCACTTGACTCCATTTTGAGTCTTAATTCTGTTTCCCGAGAATACGAATAAAACCACGCTCCGGTGTGTGAGAGGTGGGCCCAGCCACCCCCAGCCTCCCAGACTCGTCTGAGGTCGGCTGGAACACAAGGGGGCCTTCCTCTCGTCCGAAACCGGAACGTGACACACTTCAGATAATATAAGGAAATACATGCTCCTCATTGATCACATGACTCTGTCTTGACTTGAAGGAGCAATTTTACCCTCATCTTCATTCCATCCATTCCACTTGCATCTTTCTGGGGGAGAAACAAACAGAACTGGACTCCTGCTTGCACTGGGGCTGGTGGAGAGCTTCAGTTTGTGCAAAGACTAAATGACTGCACACCTCCTTCCTTCTGCAGCAGCACTACCACTAGATCATTAAATGAAGTCCTTGGACTTCTTTTTGAATGGCTGGAAAATTTACATATTGGATTATGCATTACACAATATGGATATATAGAAAATGAGATACAGTGAGTGATGGCTTCCTTTAAGAGTCTACAGATTTTGTATTTCTTCTACAATACTTCTATTTTGTCTTAAATTAAGTTGTTTTGACTAAATGAGACATAACCATAACTGAGCACTTTCCTTTGTGAGGGACAATAGTCCTTTGCCCCAAAGCTATGTTTTCCTGCCACTTAGTGATTTTTCTTCATGAGAGAAGCCTTGAGTAAAGATTACTGTCATTTCCATTTCATTGTGAATTGAAGTGAATTGTATTCACAATTCC
>WHYT01016334.1:24887-39726 GCA_009806455.1 Tetrax tetrax | reverse complement strand
GAACCTCTCCTCTCTTCTCCGAACCTCTCCTCTCCGAACCCCTCCGAACCTCTCCTCTCCGAACCTCTCCTCTTCTCTCCGAACCTCTCCGAACCTCTCCTCTCCGAACCTCTCTGAACCTCTCCAAACCTCTCCTTTCTCTTCTTCTCTTCTTTCTCTTCTAACAAAAATATATTTTCTAGAATCAACTTCCCAAACATTAGTTAGTCGTACTCTTATGATACATCTTACCATTTTAAGAACACTTCAGTTGCTCTGCAGCATCAAAGAGCATCCAATTAAATTAAATTGGCATCAAGAAATATGTTGTGCTCCTGCAAAAGGAAACACTCTCACAACTTATGGAGGAATCTTAATGTCAATGATCACTTTGCTTACGTATTCATCCTAATTATAAAGCATTTTTTTTTTTTTACGTGAATCTTACATAATATTCAAAGTGTCTATTTTACATATCAAATTCAAAGCTTTTCTTCGATGTAGTTTTCGAACTATAATACGCAAAACACAACAGAATTCTACATATGGAATTGTAGAATGTTTCCAGATATATATTTTGAATTCCCTTTTGTTTCCTCTAAATGTTTGACCTTATTATATATTATGTCATATTCTCTTGCCTCAGGGATGTATGTCTTAATGAGTAGGTAAAACATCTAATGTTCTGTCTTTATTATTCTCTGTTTCTACTGTAGTTTACAAGGAGACATAAGTTTAAGATATTAGTGTAGGAAGACTTAAATTGTTATATTACTCAAGCTGTGATAATTGACAAGGTAGATAAACTAGGAAATAGAATTATTGTAAAAATATGGGCAAGATTAATGAGATCAGTAAAATGCATTTAAGAGGAAAATGGAATGAAAAAATAGAAAGTAATTGTTTTTCACTTGCCTAATTAGAAAATTTTACTTTTAAATGTAAAATATAGACCACTGTATTTCCGATTAAATTTTCTGAATCCCACAAGAAAGCACTGATTTTGAAGTTCAAAAGATCACACTAGTCTGAACCATTTCTTCCATTAATATGAAAGCCTGGATAATTATGCAGCTCAAAGCAGTATGCCTTGAAAAAAAGTCAGTAACAAAATTCTTCTATCACCTACAAAGTTTGGAGTAGTTAATGGGAGTGTAGTTCATCCAACTTTTCTAGAACAGGGATGTATTTCATTTAAAGAAGAGCTTTCATCCTAACAACAGCTGTTTGAAAATGAGCCCTATAAAGGTATAGTCTTTGGAGCACAGAAAGAAACATTAGGGGTGCCTGTATGTTTCAGAAGATCAGAAATTTAGGGGACAAGTCAAAGGACTTTAAGATCTAGCATCTGTAATATTTTATCTTCAGCAGCCCTTCTGTGGGGGAAAGTCTTTGTGTCCAGTTTGTTGCTGTCTAGGAAGGTCTGACCTCTCTAGTTCAAAAGTCCTAAAAGAGTATTGGACATAATATATCCATAAAAACACTACGGATTTTTGTTTTATCAGCAGTGTTCAGCATTACAGCACTGGAAATTCTGTTTTGTCTAAATACCTCTGGGTTATCTGAAGCATGAATTCATAGAGAACAGGTGTGAACAGGGCCCTAGGAAGTCATTTAACTCATTCTATTTGCCTATAATTTCACCAAAGGAATAGAAGTGTACTCTTTTTTTTTTTTTTCTTTCCCAAAATGGTTACTAGTCAAACTGTTGTAGACCTTTACATATTTTTAGTTTCTAAATTACTTGAAATACATTCTTCTGAATTATGAAAATAATTGTTCTATAAAGTAAAAATCTGCAGGATTTAGCCTGGGCTAAAATTAAAAATAAATTTGCAATTCGTTATTTTTAAGGTTTCTTCTCTAATTTGTCAGTTCCATAAGTAAGAACACTTTAAATAAAAAGATGGAAGAGCTTCAAAAGATTGCAAGATGTACATTTTTTTTTTGCCTCAGTCTTCATTGGCAAAGGCTCTAACCACATCACCCAAGTCACAGATGGCAAAGTTAGGGACTGGGAGAATGAAGAACCACCAACTGTAGGAAAAGAGCATGTTCGTAACCACCTAAGGAACTTGAAGGTGCACAGTCCAAGGGACCTGGTGAGATGCATCCATGGGTCCTGAGGAAACTGGCAGATGAAGTTGCCAAGACACTGTCCATCATAGTTGAGAAGTTGTAGCAATCTGGTAATGTTCCCACTGACTGGAAAAGAGATGACATAGCCCTCATTATTAGAAAGGGAAACAGGGAAGTTCCGAGGAACTACAAACCAGTCAGTCTCACCTCTGTACCTGGCAAGATCATGGAGCAGATCCTCCTGGAAACTGTGGTAAGGCACATGAAACATAAGGAGGTGATTGGTGATAGCCAACACGACTTCACCAAGGGCAAATCGTGCCTGATGAATTTGGTGGCCTTCTATGATGGGGTTACAGCATCATTGAATAAGGGATGACCAATTGACATCATCTACCTGGACTTGTGCAAGGCATTTGACACTGTCCCACATGACATCCTTCTCTCTCAACTGGATGCTATCCAGAGGGACCTGGACAGGCTGGAGACGTGGGTTAATGAGAATCTCATTAAATTCAACCAGGCCAAGTGCAAGGTCCTGCACATGGGCTGGGGCAATCCCAAGCACAAGGACAGGCTGGGCAGAGAATGGATTGAGAGCAGCCCTGAGGAGAAGGACTTGGGAGTGCTGGTGGATGAGAAGCTCAACATGAGCTAGCAATGCATGTTTGCAGCCCAGAAAGCCAGCCACATCCTGGGCTGCATCAAAAGAAGCATGGCCAGCAGGTCAAGGAAGGTGATTCTGCCCCTCTACTCTGCTCTTGTGAGATCCTACCTGGAGTACTGTGTCCAGCTCTATAGCACCCAACACAAGAAGGACATGTAACTGTTGAAGCGAGTCCAGAGGAGGGCCACGAAGATGATGAGAGGGCTGGAGAACCTTTCCTATGAAGACAGGCTGAGAGTTGGGGGTCTTCAGCCTGGAGAAGAGGAGGCTCTGGGGAGACCTTATAGTGATCTTCCAGTACCTTAAGGGGGCCTACAGGAAAGATGGGGACAAACTTTTTATCAGGGCCTGTTGTGACAGGACAAAGGGTAATGGTTTTAAAATAGGAGGAAGTAGATTTAGACTAGATATAAGGAAGAAATTTTTTATAATGAGAATAGTGAACATTCTCGGAGAGGTGGTGGATCTCTCAACCCTGGAAACATTCAAGGCCAGGTTGGATGTGTCTCTGAGCAACCTGATCTAGTTGGAGATGTCCCTGCTCCTTGCATGTAATCTATGATTCTACGATTCTATTCTATATGACCTAATAATGTCATGCTAATATTTGCTTTATATACAAAGGGCAATACTTCCATCTATGAAAGAAATGCAGTAATCCTTTCACTTCACTCAACATTGGTCAGACTAAGTACGTTCTAGTAAATGAAATATGCCAGGGACTCTGTCATGAAGAACAACTGGCAGAGAATGGCTCATATCATGCTGTTATACCACTTCCTACCTTTCAGAAAAGGATGATTGGATCTAGAATGCCTCCTGGGAATCATTCCTTTTCTATCCTTGGGAATTGTTTTGGAAAATGCTAATTTATGTGGGAAAAAAAACATGATAAAGAGCCATTCTGACAATTTAGCTTCTAAGAAATTGAGCTTCACAGCCTGAAAATGTTTTGTGGAATTTTTGTTTTACTAATGCGTACATAGGTGTGAGCTGCTATTTATAGCCATAAGCATCTCAAGAAATGTATGTAACACTGAAGTATTTTAGGCAGAACCGAAAATATAATTAAATGTCTAATAAAATGGCTTATAAGGAGACATTTGAATAAATTGCAATTATTCATGCTAAAGGAGTCCATCTCTTTTTCTTCCTTCTTCCATCCTATTGCCTCGGTGTTTTTTAAATAAGTAGGAATATTGCACTGTTTTGATTAAAAAAAATTGGAAGAATTTCTGTTGTGACCATAATGTGTAGGATAAGAGGTACTGAGTCTAAAATTTAGCAAGGAATCTTTGGATAAGACACACAGAAAGCATTCTATTATTGAAGAACAAAGTGTTAAAATTGCTGAAGGAGATAGTAGAGATCCAGTCGTTGGATGTCTTAGAATATCCTTGGAATTCCTTTAAGAATGACATTGTTATATGTCTTGGGAATGAAGGATAGAGATTAATTGAGCTTTCTTGCCTTAATTTTGTATGAGTGGCTTGAAACAATTATATATTGCTGAATGTATTGATGAGAAATCATCATATCCCCTTACATTTGGCTATACTCTAGTATAAAGGGAAATCAATCTCCTCTATTTTTGGTGTTCTTTTATTTTGTGATTAAAATTTATTTTACATGCAACCATATCTGATTTTACACACCCAGAGAAAGTAATGCTTCTCTGGTTTGTGATCTTCCCAGTTACTCATTAACTGACTGTTTATTCAGACATAACAATGCAGCAAATTCTTATTTAGTTTCACACACAATGGCTGTTTCTTCACCTTGCTTTCATATGTTACTGTCAAGGAATAGTTATCTGGGCTGTGTTTGTTAGCTGGTATACAGCTGCTCTTTATTTAATATTAAAGCAATTACATAGAAGGCAATATGTGTGCAGGTTAGGTCTGCCGTCTTCCTGTTTGTTTTCTTTCAAATCTGGCTGTGAAAAAAAAATAAAAAATAGAGTCACTTCATATCTTCCAGTATGCTCTTGATGAAACTATTAAATTATAAAAATAAGCCCCAGTACTGATCTCTGTGGTACTCTACTTGATGTTGTACTTTTCTCCACATGGAGGTCAAAATCACAATTATAGCAGAGTTTAAACTCATTTCTTAAGAAACAGAAAACAGTTAAGTTGAAAAACAGCTGACTTAAAAGCGTGTTCACAAAATATTACCTTTCTTCACTGCAATGCTACTCTAAAATTCTGTGTCAGCTGAAAAGCTATTTATTTCAACAAGAGGTGACAGAGATTCTGTGAAATTCTGTGTATTAAATGCTGTGGGAATTGGACAGTAGTCTTTGGTTTTAAACTGTGACCAAGAACCTCATGTATTTCTGAGATTTTCCTCCAACAGTTACCACTGTAATAAGGAATTAACAGGCATTATGAAATGCTTGACAATGCTCTTCCTTAGTTTTTTTTTTTTCCCCTCAAACCTACTGTATCAGCTATGTATTAGTATGTGTACTAATACGTTTTCTTTAAATTTCCTATGTACAGAAATACAAATTTTGCAGAATTCCTAAACTATTGTTTATTGTTTTATTTCAAGGTTTCGTTTCTAAGGGTAGAAATTCATACTCAGTGTCGATGGTGGAAGACCCAAACTCTATTTTTAACTTTGTTTTCCAAGTCTTGTTTGTAAATTTTATACATTTATAAACACATATATTTTATAAATGTATATACATTTATGTCTACTAAGTTTAGTGTACGTGAATCTCTATACTTTTATAAGCGGAAGTATTGTATTTACATTCATCAATAATAATTTTTAAAGTATTTTTCTGAGCTGCCACCTCTTTTGAAGTTTGATATATGTCCAATTTCTAGGCTTTTAGCTTCTGCTCCTCAATAATTATTTACAGATGAATTTTACTTCCCAGGAAACTTAATTCCCTTTTTGTTAAGACAAGCAAGATTTCTTTGAGAAAATCAAGCTGAAATTGTATCGGAGTTTCTTTTTATTAGTTCCCTTTTTTTCCCGTTATTTTTAAAACACTTGTTTGCTGCTTCTGTATCTTGCTATGACATAAACATTCTAATGACCTAAGGCTGTAGTTTATTATATGTACCTTGAAAGAAATTAGTTAAAACTCAAAATTCATGTGTATAGCCATTGGACATTCAAGGAATTTAAAGATATAAGTATGATACAGATATCTGTAACAGTTCAACACAACTTGTTTGGAAAATGTGGCAGATCAGAGGGGAATTTTGATGTATGGGAAGGGAAAAAAAAAAGTATTAAGATATCAGCTTTTAATCAATGAAATCCTTTCAATGGTAGAGAAGGAAATTTTGAAGAACTCTACTGCTTGAGGAATTTTGTGTTTAACCTCAGGGGACCAACACTAGTATATTCAAATAATAGTGTTATACATGATTTTGTATATGTGTTGATTAAACTACAATAAGCTGTATATGCTTGTGTTTGTCAGTAATATTTTGGACAGATTGAAGGCCAACAGGATCATAAATAAGTATATTTCATAACTTTGTCATTCACTTTTAACTCAGATTTCTCTGAATGTGAGATTTTTTATTGTTTACATATGTTATATGCCAGGAAAAATAAAAAATTAGCTGTGTAGGCAGAAGCCCACTGGACAGCTTTATATATGTGTTTCTGTCTGTAAACAATCCTTTAAAACACAATTTTATGTATTATGTTTTAAAGACACAACATTCTGCATGTAATGAAAACATCAACAAAATGTGAAAGAAGGTTGACAGGGAGCATCCAAGACACAGTTAATTACCTGGGAAGTTATACATAGCACCTTGATTTTCTGTGGCCTGCTCATTTGGTTAAACAGTGCTGCAGAATCCCCTCTACCCACTCAAGTAGAATGTGTGCTGCCTATTGCAAGCATGAATGATAATTAACCCAGTGTGTTTCTGAAAGTGGATCAATCAGCACACAGTACAAAATCACTATGTAAAAGAACGAAAACAAGCAAGTTAGACTTGAGAGCGAGAGTAAAATGCGCCCTTTTTGAAGATAATTGTAAATGTCAGAAAAGAATATGGGCATAGAAGGGAGTCTAAGAATTCTCAGTATAATTTCATATCCAATTCAGAATGCAATGATACTGTCCTTTTTAATTAGCAGTCCTGATAATGCTACCCATATGCATAAAGATTTCTGAAACCCATGGAAAAGCATTGAGAGCCATACAACATGGAAAAGAATCTTCTCCAAAGGGAGCTAAAGAAAGATAAGTGTATTAAAATAAGTTAGAAAGGTTAAGGAGGGATTTTGAATTTGTTAATGTGCATGTAATCTTAATCTAGCCCCTGAGTGCCTCTATCCTGCAATCTCAGTGAGTGAAACTTTGTTTGTAAGAGCACAGGGGAAATGAAGTGAGTAAATTTATATATATAAGGAAGAAGGTGGTGATGGTATGACAGGACTGTGCAGTTTAAGACTGTATCATCCTTTATGAGCACTAAGAGGTCAAGTTAATGATCAGTGGTAAAATGACACCTGCTTACTTGCCTGCAATCTAAATATAGAACTATTTTTCTTTTTTTTTATGATAAAAATATGCCTCTGAAAGACTCCTTTTTGGCATTTCCTTTTTATTTCCTGAAGCATTTTTCTTTACTGAATTTTGAAGTCTTGCCTTGAACTGTGGAAGTTTGAATTTTGAGTTAAAGTGCAAAAGATTTAAAATAATAATCCTATTACATTTTTTCCTAAATTACATGGTATCTCGTGTGATTTTGAACTAAATAAAAGTATTTGAAAGCCCATATCCATCAAATAACTTTCTACAATTATGGCCTGTGGAAAGGGCAATCATTAGGAGAACAATGAGGTACCATGGAAATCCAAGATGTTTTCCAAAATATTTTCGAGTTGTATTAAAGGGGAAAAATCACAAAAAGCAAACTGTGAGTCAGTCTTCTTGTGCCTGGAAATGCAGTTTGCTTTTATGTTGGCAGGTGTTACCAGACACTAGTCCAAAATCCATGCCTTCAGCTTGGCTTTTTAGAGGTACATGTCAAAGGTCTTAATAGATGTTTCACAAGTTTTCAAATATTATTTAGTAATTTTTTAATGAAGAAACTTACTCTCCATTTTTTTCACACAGAATTTTTTTTGGTAGTGCCAAATTAATTTTCTTATTTATAGTAGAGATTTATTTAGTTATTACTCACTGATACTCTTGCTAGGTATAAATTGTCAAACATCTCTTCAGCAGACCTCTATGCAGTTCTTCTATATATGCACAGTATAACAACTTGATTTTGCTGAAAATTATATTCAGCTTTGTAAAAACATAAAATATGCAAGATATGAACAATCAGAAGCTTTCTCCTCAAGTGGGAGAGCTTTTGAGAAAGGATTGAATAATGCCTTTCATTTTCCCCATGTTCCCTCACACTCATTCCCCCCTTCCCCCCTGCACATGCGCGCACACACACACACACATACACTTTAAATGACCCCTTATCTTTAAATAATGGGTTGTTGTTGTGACATCTCCTAACACTGTCCTCACAGATGCAGAACTGTGCCAAAATTTTAAAAATTCTCACTTCTTGGAAGTGATTAACATAAGTAAACTTATTTACTTCCATCTGTCAGGTGGCAAAAGATTAACCAACATTGGTAAAGCATGTAGTTTGTGGTGGTTCACTGTCATGAGAGACAAACAAGTCTCCTAATTGGAAACTGACAGCTCTGGCACTCATTTGAGCTAAGCTTTTGCTTGCATTAGCTCTTCAGTCACTTTGGTCAATCTAGTCATTTAAACACCATGGAGGTTCTCTCTACAGGTATGTAAAGCCAGATCCTTGCCTGCGGCAGACTTAATTAAGGTAACAGCTGGATATTCAATCTTCACATAAAAAGAAGAAAATGCAAGTGATGTTAATGCTTCTCAAAGCACTATGAAAGGAAAAGAGTACATGAGCAGGGAGTGATCTTGTCATGATGGTATTATCATAGGAAAAGGAAAAATTTAAATGTTAGAGAGGGAAAAAAAGACTTATTTGTGTCAGACATCAACTCAGACAATGACTAAACTATAACAACATATGTAAACTGATCACACTATATAGGCAAATGACTTCATTTCAAAATTAAACATCTGCAGGCTTGAAGTGTTAGGATGTTGTTCCGAATTTAAATGAGCTGAAGATTTTTCTAATGTAATTTCATTCTAGGAAATATTTACTTATGGAGATGCTTCTCTGCAAACAGAAGTGCAAAGAACAATATTACAATTTGTGGCAGATCCACTGTGTATGTACAATGTATATATTACAACTTTTTATCATACTATGTTTAGAAGACTGTGGAAATGTAATCAAGACAAATTCTTTGACATGGAAGTGGAAGAAGGAGAAAGATTTGGACAATTTCTGTTTATATTGTACTTATTAGTTCTTGTATAATGATTGAGCATCATTTTTCTGTTCAAGTGGCCTTAAAACAGTACTATTTGAGGCTTGTATAGGGTTATCCACACTATGGAGATTGGTCTTGCAACAATGTCTCATAAACTCTTCCATTAAATGATCCAGTTCTGTTTCTGAAGTGGTGGGATAGTTGTTTATTTTCACTTGCTATTGGAAGGCTTTGGAAGAATCCTGAGTTCCAATGGCTGAAAGCTTCTTTTTCATTGCCAACCTAAATATGAGACTGGAACAGAGAAGAGAAAGTTTTGTACTTATGCTTCATTTACATTGGTCATTTTCAGTTGTAGCTGGAATATTGTATTGAATTTTAGTAATCTTGTTATCAGTATTTTCTTTCATGAGTTGTGGGGAGTCAGAAAAGGCAAAAGAATTTTTCATGAAGTTATTTAATTACTTATTTAATTACTTATTTAATTACTTAAGCATAGCAGCAAACGTGAAAAGTAAACTACTAAATTCTAAATAGCAGTGTGAGTTGTCAGTTTAGGGATGATTCATGAAGAAGCAGTGTTGTCTAGATGAATCACTGATTCATCTAATGATTCATTTTTCAGGACTGGCAGTCACAGTAGGCTAAAAAATAAAGATATCTTTAAAAACTCAAAATATTTAAAAAGCAATAAATGTGGGTTCTTTGTGTTACAATAGCTGAGTCTCTGATGTAACTTCAGTGAAGTTAATAAAGCTGCAGTAAAGATAAAGCTATCCTAATCTCTGTCAGTCTTAAGTATAAGTTTTTCAAATCCATGTCATCAGCTTTTCTCCAGTCTTTACTTTGGTTTTACATGTTGTAATCTTTTATTGCATCCCAGTCAGTGCCATAAAGGGACCTTTTTTCATCCTTATTAGGCTTACTTATTCAGGATTCTCACAGCAGCTGAAAACAGATGAAACAGATGAAAGTATGGGAAGTGAGTTAAATGAAATATGTGAGATTCTACAGCTAGCCATCAGTAAAGAAAGTGGACAGGTGCTGCAAAGGGTATTGCTTAAGTTAATGAGCAAGAAAAACAGATAACAAGAAGGAAGCATTGAAATCCTAACAGAAAATTCTATTTTTAGGTGTACAGCTTGGAAGAAGCAATGTTATGACTTTCTCAGAAAACCACTGGCTCGGGGACACAGCTATAGAATAGCAAGACCAACATTTCTCAATTTGGTTGACTGTAAATGCACAGCATGAATTTTTACTTTCTACTTTCTTAATTCAGGTCCTAATATATAATCAGATTTGCAAGGAATGAAAACATGAAATCTAATTTCATTTAATACTCTCCAAACTTTTCTTTTTTTTCATAAAATGCACTTCAGTTCAGCTCTAATATTTAGCTAGTTAATATTTCAAGTAGCTCAACATTCCTTTTTATCTTCCTCAAAGAATTTTCAATGATGTATTTTCATTAAGATATAAAAACATTATGCCACCAAGATATTAGCTTCTAGTGACAAACTTCTGAGACATCCGAATGAGCTGACAGATATGACAAACAACTTGCACCATTCTGGAAGAACTGAAGGCCTCATAGGTTATCCAGAAGTGGTGCTAGACATCTGTATTCAGGCAATTGAATTTCATACAATCTTTTGTTTGTTTGTTTGTTTGTTTTTTAAATAAAACAAAGATGATTCTTAAAAATATAGTTCTTGTCAGTCTAATGTGAGTATGTTCAATTGCTTTAGGTTGTCTAAATGCACCTGGTACTAATATTCAGGCAACTGAATCCCCCAGTGTTACTGAGAAATAGAATGTAACCTTCAGCAGGTATTGAAAATGTTCTTAAGTTAATTGAGGTGACTGCTGTTTTGTTGGTGGTGGTTTTTGTTGTTTTAAGAATTGAACTCATATGAGTTGCTATAACACGTAACATTAATAATGTACTTCTGTTTGTCAGGCTTGTCTCAAGCTGCACAGTATCTGAAGCCACAGAAGGAGGAGTAAGGAAGTTCACATGAGAGTGCTGGAACTTGGACATTGGCTCTTACCTTGAAACATGAATAATATCCAAATTTTATTACCAGTGAAAATTGCCTTTAATTTTTATGAGCAACAGGCCCTTCAGACGAACAATAAATCCACAAAATGGTTTGGTTTTGCAAGGACCATAAAGACTGTCATTACCAAAAGAGTTGTTGAAAAATCTTATGCATGACCTTCTTTATTAAAGGAAAATTTGTTTGCTTCCTTTTGTTAACAAGGCTATAGTTCATTTTTATGAACACAGAGAGGCTTGGGCAAGGACAACAAACTACTTTGGAAGAAATGCAACTTTTTCTTGTTCTGATTGCAGAAGGAGTGTCTAACATATTTGATACACCTTTAACTGAACCTTATTCATTGTATTGGTAACAACTTTAGACTAGATTAGTATCTGGAACTCTTAGGTCAAATTCTTTAAATGATATTTGCCAAATAGATTTGGTTCCAAATATTTAATGTTATGTGAAACAGCAGATGGTTGATGGAAACTATTTTTAAGATATATGTTTTAGAAGAAAATCCAGAAATGCCTTATAAACAATTTCAGGTTATGTTTTTTACTTTTTAGTCTTTTCAGTGTGTGCTGCATTTGCACACAAACATTTGGAAAAATAAATTATGAAAAAAAGAGGCTCTTTTTGTGTGTGTAATTGTTTTTTACCTGCAGCCTACTCAAGAAGCCTGAATTAGAGCGACTGGTACCAGTCTTGCAGATCCCTTCCTAATGTATGAGTTTTTTCATTAAACAGAATAACATGAATATAACATGAGACAATCTTGTTTCTCATTATGTTAGTTGGAACTGTTAAAGTTTCAACATTGTGTCTAGATTCATCCATGTTAAATGAAAGCTGGAAATCATTCAGCTACCCAACTACCCAATTCTCTAGTGATTTAACTACCTCACAATGTGTTTTCTCCTGATCTTTTAAAAGATTTATAAATTATAGGGTCGTTTACATTGCATTTCGTGAATAGATTTTTCTTTTTAGTACTCCAGGGTTAATAGTTTCATGGTTTTTGTGTTTATAAAGACAGTGATCAAATTAAATCAATGATTGATTCTAGTGAGTAAAAGCACAATGAGGAAAAATCTTTTGTTAGTATAAGATAATATTTTCTATCCTCAGTATTGCTGTTTGTGTGTAATGAAAACTTAGTCAAAATGTAGCTTTATAAGTGTTCCTTAAGAAAAGATCGAAACTTCAACAATAAGTAAATAGCAATTAGTTATATTGATGATGGATGAAGTTAAAAGCATTGAAAGCTTTATTTTAATATTTGCTGAAAAATTAGATACCTATTGGTATTTTGACGTTGTGTTTTCTTATTTAATCTGTATGCTCTGAGCATGATAACACTGAAAAAGGAAAAAGAAAATGTGATGGAGATGATTTTGGTTTGGACTGGTAGAAAAGAAAAAGAAAACTTATGGCAAAAGATGGAAGCAAGAAAAAAACTTTGAACAGCATGGAATCAACTGGCCTGACACTCTTACACTACAACTGAAATGACTGCCAAATGTGAAAATTTTCTACCAAACACTAGTCCATCTGCTGTATATGACCAGGCAATATTGCTGAGCGGGTCCTTGGGAATATGTATTTGCAATTTACTTGTTCCTAAAGGCTGATGAAGATGAGTTTTGTCAAAGGTTCTCAGGGTCATTAACTGACATTAGGGTTTTCAGGGAAATGAAAAGACTCTACTGACTTTGTATAGAGCCCTTTTTGACAAGGTTTAATGAATATTATGACAGTGTGATATATGTCACGTCCTTCTGTTGTGTTGAATGTTACAGATTTCTTTGGTTCCAGGTTATGGCCTGCTTATTAGTAATGATCACGGTTTAGTGTACAAAGATAATCTCAATCAGAGCAGAGAAGGAAAAACTATTAAATGATTGAGTGTACTCAATCAGCAAGTTTACCGATAACACCAAGCTGTGTGGTGCCGTCGACACGCTGGAGGGAATGGATGCCATCCAGAGGGACCTTGACAGGCTGGAGAGGTGGGCCCGTGCCAACCTCATGAAGTTCAACCAGGCCAAGTTTAAGGTCCTGCACCTGGGGCATGGCAATCCCAGGCACATATACAGGCTGGGTGGAGAATGGGTTGAGAGCAGCCCTGAGGAGAAGGACTTGGGAGTGATGGTGGATGAGAAGCTCAACATGAGCTGTCAATGTGCGCTTGCAGCCTGGAAAGCCAATCACATCCTGGGCTGCATCAAAAGAAGCATGGCCAGCAGGTTGAGGAAGGTGTTTCTCCCCCCTCTACTCCACTGTCTTGAGACCCCTCCTGGATTATTGTGTCCAGCTCTGGAGCCCCAAACATGAGAAGAACATGGACGTGTTGGAGTGAGTCCAGAGGAGGGCCACAAAGATGATCAGAGGGCTAGAGCACCTCTCCTATGAAGACAGGCTGAGAGAGTTGGGGCTGTTCAGGCTGGAGAAAAGGAGGCTCCAGGTAGACCGTATATCGGCCTTCCAGTGCCTAAAGGGGGCTTACAAGAAAGATGTGGGCAAGCTTTTTAATAGGGTCTGCTGTGGATGGGACATAATGGCTTGAAAATAGGAAGAGGTAGATTCAAACTAGGCATAAGGAAGAAATTTTTTACCATGAGGGTGGTGGAGCACTGGCACAGGTAGCCTGGATGTGTGGTAGATGGCCCACCCCTGCAAACACTCAAGGCCAGATTGGATGAGGCTCTGAGCAACCTCATCTAATTGGAGATGTCCCTGCTTCTTGCAGGGCGGTTGGACTAGATGACCTTTAAAGGTCCCTTCAAACCCAAACTATTCTATGATTCTGTGTTTCTATTACATGATGAGAGTTCAAAACTAGGAAATGCAATTCAAGTACTTGTTTTAAAACAAGGCCAAAGACTCCTTAAAATAAAAGATTTTGGATAGAAAAAAAAAAGAAAACCAGAATATTTTTTGTATTCTTTACTCAGTGCTCTTATGAGCAGTGATTTTTTTTTAATAGTAATTGATCACTAATTATTCTAATCTTTCAACAAAAATGGTGATTCATAAAAGCAGTAGATAAGTAGAAGATACAAAATTGGGGCAGTTTATGTTTTATTTCTTTAAAGCTACCATATTTATTATCCCTTCTTCCAAGTTTCCTATATTTGTCTCTAACTTCTTAAAAGACACAGACAGTTTGGGAGTGTTCTTGTTGTCTTTGTCAGGTGATGAACTTCTTTTCATTCTCCCTGTGTATCTTTGCTGTCTAAGGATTTCTGGACACGTGAGAGAGGAAGGAAAAACATTTTCTGTGCAACTTGCTAAGACAATACCTCCAAGCAACAGTTCCTGGAGGATCACAGGATGGCTAGATCCAGAGATTAGCTGCATTTCCTCAGTGCATGGATTAAGAGCAGCAGAAGTGAGTCAGCAAGAAAGTTTACTGCCACACAGTATGTTCAGCTGGAGGAAGGGAGAATCAATTGTTGATTTCATTACTATATTGAGATTGTGAAAATGTGTCGATGAGTATCAAATATGTGTGTTTTTTTTCAGCTGTATGGTATCTGGAGGTCTAGCAAGAGTAGAATTTTTCACTGGTGGACAACTGCTGGACCAGTAAGTAATTAGATTGTGCTGTGGTTTACATTATTTTATTTTTCCTTTCCCCCTAATCCATTTTTATCTTCTGATCACAAAGAGCAATTTGAACAAGCTGCTTTTTTTT
>WHYT01016334.1:0-12067 GCA_009806455.1 Tetrax tetrax | reverse complement strand
TTTTTTTTTTTTTTTTTTTTTTTCTTTTCTTCTTAATAGTATCTATCCTTGTAACATCACTGGCTGATCAAAGGCAGCAGCTTTTGCTGAGATCCTTGCACAGAATATATGGGGACTATTTGTTTCTAATTACAGAAAGGATTCCTCCATACAAGCTTTGGCAGTCATTGGTAGCATTTCTTAGAGTTTCAGTACCGCTCTGCATTTGCATTGATATTGTATGTTTTCCACTATTCAATTTTTTACCCTAGGAAGTGTAATCTGTATGGCCGAATGAAGGCATGATATTTGAATTATTTCAAAAGTATAGCAACACTCTTCTGTCCTGATTACTGTATTTCTTAGTGGACTGGATGACTTGGAAAAAAAAAATCTTTGGAGAGCTTTCTGCATCCCTTATTTTCTGCTTCCCTTCTGGAAGGTATTAAACATACAGAATGGTATCCTAATTCTACACAAGTAGCTTAGAGGCAATGTGGTCTCCTTGAAGGAGTTTGTTCATAGCAATTGAAAATTAACACTCTGAATTTTAAATTTGACCTAGTTGTCTAATGTTCTTAACTTAAAATATCAGATTTCATCTGTTTAAAACATAATAAGCTTTAGTGATTATGAAAATATTACTTTATAAGAACTGAACCATGATTATCATCAAAACTGTTCCCGAACTTTTGAAGGCTGACTTGTTTTGAAGAAAGAAGGATGTGGTACACCTTCAAGCATTATCCCTGACATCTTATTGCAAAAATGTGTATGATATCACTTGCCCATACCTCCAACTGAGAAATGTTACTTTACAGTTTTCTGATTTATTAATACAGGAATTTCAAGAATATACTAATATATTTTTATGCTCATTTGCAATCCATTATTGGTCATTCTGGGTATGCTGGTTTTAAGGGAAGAAAACAAATTAAAATCTTGGTCTGACAAACGAGGTGTGAGGGGCAGGGGGATGAAAAGGGATGATGGCTTATGTTTAATGGTCAAACTGAGAATTAAGTTATCACAACATAATAACATAACTAATGTTCATTTGCTTTTTACAGAAATCTCAGTTGGAACAGGCTTTAAAGTAGTATTACTACTACTGCACAGAATGCTGCAGAAGAAAAGTATTGACAAGCTACAGCTATGAGCATTTGGCATAATGCAACAGAGAGAGATCATTTAGGTGGGTTTTGTTTTGTTTTTAAATTATTGTTAGCCCTTTTTCCCACCTAATTTAAAAGACCTTTTTTTTTTTAGATTTTGTTCTTTTTACTGTAATTGCTTTAGGATTTTGACCTACAGCAACAATCTCAGAAGAGAAGCAAAATAGTCAGCTAGGATGGTTAGTCTGATTTGATCTGCAGCTCTTGCTCTGATGTAGTCTTTTGTTGTGTATAAACCATAGGCTTGAGTGTTAGTAATATATTACTTGTATGTTCTGCTGTGTCAGAACTGGCAACAGGAAATTATTATCCCATTTAATGTATTGTTAGGAGGAAAAAATTTTCTGTTATCGATGATTATTGTCAAGTTTCACTCAAATCTGCACCAGCTTGCATCAAATACTCATCAGTTTGCAGGAATGAACCCTAAAAATATTTTTCTTACCACAGGAAAAGCTATGTGCTGAGACAGAGATGTATTTGAGAATTTTTCTGATAAGCTGCAAGAGTGTTCTAATGCAATACAAACATATGTGGATTAGTAGTTTGATAAGCACACTGCAAATAATACCTAGTGGCTGTCTACACTTTAATAAATGGGCTGTTTTTAATATTTGCTACATTTTAAAATTATTTTCATAACCCTCCATAAACAAGGATATTGTTTATACGATGTAAGCAATTTTTCTTAGGTTACAAAAGCACAAAATGAAGAATTGTTGTGTGGGTTCATTTTTTACATTTTACATTGGCATATTGGAATATTCAGTGTCATTTTTAACTGCTTTTCTTGTCTCCTGTCAGTGTAACTCAGACCTTTACGCTTAGTTAAATGTCTGCTTTCTGTTGCCTCAATTTCTGATCTGTAAGAAAAAATAATAACTATGTCCCTATGTTGCTCTTAAGTAAGCAAAAACATTAACATTTTTTAATACTATAAGCCAATATTTTTTTCTTCATGGAAGAGACAGTGAGTGATGACATTACTATGTATACTTAGAGTAATTTCTGTATTATGGAAGAAATATATGTTTCTTCCCTGATTAACTGTTTGATTTTCTAATTAGGATGCTAGCATCAATGTGTCCCTTGTGTATTCTTTCTCTTTGCAATGTTCAATCTAGGTCATACTTTCTGTACCTTTCTACATGGCACAGTAAAAAATTAGACAAGGTTACAGTTAGTGATAGACTAAAATACCTAGAAATAATTTTAATAGGTATCGAGCTTAAAACTGTGAATACCCTGCAGGGATTTACATTTGGACTCTGATTTCAGGCTCAGTTCTACAACACATTAACTCATTTGTAACCCTTAGTACTTTAATGCAATATTTCTATCCTGGCCCTTCTATCCTACCTTAATTAATGTTTACATATATGAATGATTATGAGCTGCTAGGTTTTGGTTTTTCTTTTAGCTTATTCCCAATCCCAAGCAACAAAAAGAATGGAAAATAAGACAAATTTTTGTACAGGTTATGTAAAAAGGTCACATTTTTGAAACAAAACTCAAGTAAACTTTCATTAAAGTTTCCCTTTGTTTCCATATCATTAAAAGTTCATATTTATTTCAGAATCCAGAGCCTTCATAAACCAGATTTGACTGACTACATATATGCAGATAAAATATAAAAAAAAAACCAAACCAACAAAACTAAATTATGCTAGAGGAAAACATTCCTTTGCAAGGTTCTGACATCAAAGATAAAAAGATGTGTTAACAAAGAAATCCAATCATTGCATTGAACAATTACTAAATTTAGGGCAACTTTCCACAGCAGTACTTATATGCTCAATGCTCAATTATTTCAAAGAAGGGTGCAGGGGAGGAGGAAAGCCCTAAGCACCAAGTATTTTATGATAGCTGTCTCCATAGAGGGAATTGTGAGCTTTTTCATTTTAAACGTCTAGGCCCAGTACCTATCAGGAAAGGCAGAATGAAGAGGTTGCTTAGCTTGAAGAAGAGACAGAAGGAGGATATTATTAAATAGATTCAAAGCTGATCAAGAAAAAGAAAAGAATAATTGTGCCCATAGTAGATGGAAAAAGTAGTAATAGGCTTACATTGCCGTGAGAAAGCTTTAAGTTAGGCACAAGGAATATAACAGCTTCCTTACAGTAATGATTGCAAGGCACTGGTCAATTAAGGTTTTTAAGGTTAAGCCGTGATGCTTCTGATCATCATTATGATAACAGATACAGTTCATGCTGCTTTAAAACAGATTTGTGGTCTAGATTACTCTTTAAGTTTCTTATACTCAGGGTAGTTTAGCCACTATTGAATCGTCAAGACAAAACTCACAAAGAACAAAGTTAACCCGGATGATAGCAAATGTTGCCTCTCTTAACATTACAGGGATGTTTAGTCTGTAAGGACCCCTGCAGATCATCTAGTGTAACCTTCAATTGAAAGCAAGACTTGGGATTAGGTTATCCCAAGGGACCTGTCAAATCTTGAATATTTCCAGCAGGGGAGATTGCATAACTTCTCTGGGCTACCCATCCCAATGTTTCATTGTTCTCATGGTGAAGATTTTTTTTTCTTATATGCAAACAGAATTTATCCTGAATCATCTTGCGCTCATTGCCTCTTGCCTGTCACTATCTATTCTTGTGGAAAGGGAATCTCCATCTCTCTTCTCTATATCTTCTCCATCTTCCATTTTGAAAGTGGACCGATAACATTGCCACTGTTGCCAAAGTTTCTATTTAAGAGGTAAAAACAACTAAAATTTCATCGTGTATCTGACTTTCCTCTGAGATCATTTGCTAGTTTGGCCTTATTCTAGAAAAAAAAAAACAAAAAACAAACAAAGAAACAAAAACAAAAAAATCCCAACAAACAAAGAAACCCAGAGAATCAAAAACACTTTGGAGCATATGGGGCATGCATACAGGTGTGCCTATCCCTTTCTTCCCCAAAGGCCAGGACACTTATATGCAAAACTAGGAGATCTTTTTTCAAGTTTCTCAGTATGGTCAGAGTCTTGACTCAAGACTTCTCAACAGAACACCTCTGACTCACTGAATATCCTTTTGATTAAGCACTTCCTTGGGTGCTGCTATTACTAATGAGAGAGATGTACTATAGCCTACAGTCAGGACTCCTAGCCAGCTTTCACAGAAGTGTGGCAGAGAGTGAACTTCTAAGAGATTAAACTGCTTTTAATAATGAAATAATAATCTTCAAATGCAACATTTTTATTTTAGAAGGATAGTATTGCGCCTTGATACTCATTTTTGTTCTATGTTTGCTTTTATGGGTACAAGAAAACAAGAGAAGGAAATCTTTAACCCCAATTACTGTTCACAAATCAAATGGAATATAATAGAGTTACCCTAAAGTAACTTTAAGATTTCTTAAACTATGAGTGTAGTTCTAAACTGATTTTATAATAATGTAGATATAATTTCCTTTCAGTTTAATAACTTGCATCTTATGCATTGTTATTCCATTATCAGAGGGACTAATGTAAAAACTTTTTGAGGGTAGTACTTATGTCATGGTTTCTGTAAGAATTTAAAAAACGTAACAGGTAATGTTTATCAGATCATTTGAAATACTCCAAACTAGTTGGTTGTTCCTAATATTTTTTTCTCTAATATACTACTTCAGTAGTTAAGAACTGACTTTCTCTCAGGTCTAATATTACCATATGTTGTTGATATATAAACTGATTCTACAAAATGAATATATTTAAGAATAATTCCTAGCCTTCAATATCGAGGAATCACTGAACACAAGTGACCTGAAATCTGTTTTCATAAACTGTTGTAATTGTTTTCAACTAACAAGTGAAGGCTATTCTAAATTGTAATTAGGCACAAGGAATTAGCTACAATCTGTTCTGATGCTGGACATCCAAGCTTCCCTCCATCTCACTTTAACTCTAGCTGAACTGCCACAACCTTGACATTTCAAATGCATTGCATATTTTATCATTCCATTCCTATGGATATATTTTGTTTACACATAATCCAAAGTAGCAGATCCAGAAATAGAAGAGTTTTGTTTTATTTTGAAGTTGACTTGCTGTGTCATACCTGATTTGTCATGCCATTCTGTGTCTTGTAAACAACCAAATACAATGATATGCTGCATAAACTATGAGTTTAAGACTCTATGCAGGTTGTTTCCATTTCTAATGGCAATACATATATAAGTCCTTCTTTATATTCAGCTGGTGGATCTTTGCTTGTAATTTCTGGAAATAGATAAATGGTGAATGGCAATTAATATTTCTGGCATGCATTCTATCTTTTGCAGAAATATATAGTAACTTGTCAGTCTAAACTCTTAGATTAACTCTTAGATTTTATTACTTTGTTGTTTGGTTGATTTGGTGGTTTGTTTGAGGTTTTTTGATGACCAAATTTTAAGTAATTTTAAAACCTCTATGCTTTTCAGAAGATGGGCACTTAGCATTTCTTAAATTTGTGTTACAAACACTTTACTCAAATTTCCTACTTACTTATGGTAATCTGGGGCACTTATACATGATACACAACTTTGGTATGAAAGCCGTCATGCAACATACTGGTGAATTGAAAAAAAAAAAATTATCTTTGCAAATGAGTAGGTGATCTACAGCATAAATCCTTCTGCTCATGCAGTCTGCTTTCAGTTGCATTAAAAATTAGTATGTTATCACAATTTCAGAAATGCTGTCAGCTGCTTACTCTTTATGCTGACAGAACTGGAGCCTATGAAGAAAGGATCTTACTGCTTCAATAAGATAAAGTACTTTCTTAGGTACCAGAGCAGACAAAACAAGTAAACACTCTGAACCTAATTCACTGACATCAACAAAATTCCTTCCTTTGATTTCTGTAAGTTCTGAATGAACTCCTAGGGGAACAGGGCGATAAATGTATTGACATTAATGCTGATCTTACTTAAATACTATAGATTACATAAGTGTCTGACATTCAAGCCATAATTACACAAATCTGCTCAACATATTTACTGTAATTTTCATAGATGTTTCATTCACATAAAACCAAATAAACACACAATGTTCTGTTTGCTTTAGTATGCAAGAGATTTGTGTGCAAACTCAGTGAGAGGTATGATAAAGCCAACTTCAATTTTCAGATGATAAGAAAATATCATTCCTAAATCTGTTTCATAAGTTGATTTAAAAAACTGAGAAAGAAGGAAAGTGAGAATACTAGATTGCAGATTCCTGGAGGCAATGTAGTATATGGACTGAACAAAGACAAGGGGAAGATAATTTAAATCAGACAGTTATAATGAGATAAGCCAGATGGATATGATCAAAACAATTATTAGCTTTAGGAAATTAGAAAGGAAAAATCAGAAAATTAGGAAGGTGTTAAAAGTGTATAATTTAAAACTCTTATCATGCAAAAAAAAAGAAGAGCTAAAAATAGAGGCAACAACATTTGGTAGGGTTAAGGAAAAGCAGTGTTTCCTATACCTTTATTTCAGCAGTCTATTTGACTCCTCAGAGAGGCGCTTTTTTTTTTTTTGCCTAAAATTACCTTTTTTTTTGTTTAACATGGTGTTGATCAGGAGAAGCAAGTGTCAGTGATCCTCCCCAACACAAATGTGTACATATTTGGCTCTACGCTGACCAGTATCTGCTACCTCAAGCTTAGGTCTGCAAGTTGCAAACAGTAAAGTTTTTGACAAGTTTTTTTGTTTTGATGCCAAAACAATGGAAGATTAGATCTCAGCTATCTAGAATATTAATATAAGACTCCTCTTACTGCTTTTAAAAATGTCCTTTATTCCTATTCTGTCACAGTAAACTAGCCGATCTTGTAAAAAATTTCTCTGTTGTCTACAAAAACCTATGAAATGGCTTACACTGCTAGAAAAAGTGGCCAAAGCTTGTCTTGCCAGTCATTATTATTCTTCTGTTTCTGTATATGTTGCTCTCATTTCATATGCTCACATTGTGTCTTATGTTTAAATGGCAAATTGCCTGGGCCATGGACCTTCCTTTTTTGTCTTGATATATACAGTGTCTGATGCAAAGGAGTCTGTGACTGACACTTGTTAGCAGTAATGGAAATGTATCTCACAGGTATATAGAAAGAACTGCTGAAATAAAGCATTTGTGTATAGGATAACCTTCTCAAGTATTTTCAGAAAAACTAAAGATAAGCTATTTATGTCATTAAACAGAGATTCAAGTTGTCTGGCTATGCAAATCACTCTAATTGATTCAATCCTAGCTCAGACCTTGAACATAATATATATAAAAATCACAGAACTTAACTTTTCTTACTTTTATGAAAGCATAAAAGAAATGGTACATTAAGACTAGACTGCTTCAGTCTCAAGTGAGAGCTCTCTCAAGACAGATCTCTCTCCAGTGAGAGCTGGAGTGCATAAATGATCTCTGTAGATTTACAAATCTATGCCATGATTTGGGGGGTGAGGGGGGAAAGAGGTATAATTTTTGTGTGCAGACAATTGATGTTAAATAAATTTTCAAGTTTTTACTTAATTATGGGCATGGAAGCACCACTATATTAAAAAGCTTGTTAACGTGTATAGTGCAACTGAATTTGATGGACTTATGATTTATAATAGTAAAATATGATAATACTTTAGAAGGTGTTAGTGTCCCAAGTCCTGCCGCTTTTATTGCATGAATATAGCACAACTCTTCCATGTGTAGTAAAAATTTCCATTAACAGAAGAAAAAAATGCTGCTTATGCTGTTCCAATTTACAAATAAAACTTATAGAATCATAGAACGGTTAGTGTTGGAAGAGACCTTTAAAGGTCATCTAGTCCAACCCCCTGCAAAGAGCAGGGACATCTCCAACTTGATCAGGTTGCTCAGAGCACCATCCAACCTGGCCTTGAATATTTGCAGCATTTATCACCTCTCTGGGCAACCTGTGCCACTGTTCCACCAACCTCATGGTAAAAAATTTCTTCCTTATGTGCAGCCTGTATCTACATCCCTCTGTTTAAAAACCATTACCCCTCATCCTATCACAACAGACCCTACTAAAAAGTTTGTCTGCATTTTTCTTATAAGACCCCTCTAGTTACTGGAAGGTCACTATAAGGTCTACCTGGAGCCTTCTCTTTGCCAGGCTGAACAGCCCCAGCTGTCAGCCTGTCCTCATAAGAGAGGTGCTCCAACCCTCTAATCACCTTTATGGCCCTCCGATCATCTTTATGGCCCTCCTCTGGACTCGCTCCAACAGGTCCGTGTCCTCCTTCTGTTGGGGGCTCCAGAGGTGGATGCAGTACTCCAGGAGGGGTCTCAAGACAGTGGAGCAGAGGGGGGAGAATCACCTCCCTTGACCTGTTGGCCACGCTTCTTTTGATGCAGTCCAGGATATGATTAGCTTTCTGGGTGCAAAAGCACATTGCTGGCTCATGTTGAGTTTCTCGTCCACGAGCGCTCCCAAGTCTTTCTCCTCAGGGCTGCTATCCATTCATTCTCCACCCAGCCTGTCTTGAGATTGCCCTGACCCACATGCAGGACCTTGCACTTGGCCTTGTTGAACTTCATGAGGTTTGCATGGGCCCACCTCTCCAGCCTGGCAAAGTCTGTCTGGATGGCATCCGTTCCCTCCAGCATGTTGACCACACCACACAGCTTGGTGTCATCAGTGAACTTGCTGAGGGTGCACTCTATCCCACTCCATATCACTGACAAAGATGTTAAACAAGGCCGGTCCCAATATCGACCCCTGGAAAATGCCACTCATCACTGGTCTCCACTTGGACATTTAGCTATTGACTGCAACTCTTTCAGTGCTGCCAGCCATCTTCAGTTTAGAGACAAAGATGTCTGTTTAGTTGTATGCAAAACCATATAGTGAAATAATTGGCATTAAATACTTCAGTCCTGATGTTAACAATTTTATATGTTACATTTGCTAAAATCTGGCAATACGTGTGTCGTTACATTTTCATACCAGTATGAAAAGAACAAGGTATCAATTTACAAGTGGAACCAGAAAAAAAAGAATAATTTTTGCAGACTTGTTTTATTATAACACCTGAAACCCACAACTTATGGCAAAGGACAGAAGGAACATTGGGAAGAAAACATGAATATAAAAGACAAGTGTTAAAGGCTATACTCAGACTTGTGGCAGTGAATGCAGGAAAAAAAAAACAAAACCCTCACTTTATTTCAGAAAAATATAGCTGGCATTTTTACAGATCTGTTTCTAACTCCCTGTGCAAAAAAATCTAACAATAGATTGAGAAAAACTTATACAAAATCATACTGAAACCTCCTCTATCAGTGTGAAACATCTGAACAGCAATGGTAGTAGGTATTAGGGGAAAAAAAAAGTAATTTCAGCAGAATTTTAGGATGGTGGAGTTGAAAGCCTTTAGAAAGGATAAAAAATTTTAAATGGTGTAGCCTTTATGATGTAAATTACCTGATGTTGATGCACTTTTTGTCATTTGGTATTTTTTTTAAGGTATAGAAATGTTATTTCAGTGCAGGCTATCTTAGAAGAAAAAACTTACTGCTATAGTTTAGGTTTTTACTTTGCGGAGCTAACCTGATTGGGGACATACAAGAGAATATAAGGCAGAAATTTTTGAGATAAGTCTGACAGCACACTGTTATTAAAAATAGCTTTGGTGGAATGCTCAGTATATCTTTCTAAAATGACAAAGTCACACAAATGTAGTTTCTTTCAAAATATTTTTTTTTCACCAGTTTCAAATTTGCCCTTGTGTACTTCCCTGTCTATCCATGCTCTGAACATATCTCTTACAGCATGAAAAAACCTTGCATTCTCACCATCCATTCCTAAACAGTTTAGCATATTTACGAAAGACACTGTCTTGTAATTAAAAAAAAATTGTACTCCTCTGCTGAAAGGACCACTAACTGGCTCCATACATTGTATGTGCTTATTTATAATTTTACAATGTATTTATCTACTTTGGTACATGGACAAACTTGTTGTATTGTGATAGCATTTTTCTGGAGACTTCCTGGGCTCTGATAATGCTCTTTTTATTTCCTTCATTTACTCCAAGCGATGTAATTTGTGAAGATTATCTATGTTAGGTAATATAGAGATCACTAGGAAAGTTCAGTGTTTGAAGATTTCTTTTTGTCCAATATCAAGTCAAACAGTTAAAATATTCACAAAATAGAAAAAGTAATAAAAGATTCAATTAAGATATGTCAAAAGGCCAGCACCAGAAAGTTCATTTTTACAGGGCTGCTGCACATTTTATTGATGAGAAAATATTGAATAATCCTATTTAATAAAATCATTAACATGAACTATTTTATTCACATAAACGTTTGACCTGAAAATGAAGTAAAAATTCAATGGAATTAAAGAGATAAAAGAAATATTTCCTTTAGATCTCAAAACACTGAAAAATTGCAATGTTTCCAGCAAAGTTTTTTTTTATTATTATTATTATTTTGTCTGTTTTCATGAAAAGTCGAGCATTTTGATAATCTTTTTTCATCCCCAGTTGTGGGCTTATTCAGTAAAAAATTGGTGCAAACAGATGTTGCTAGGAGACAGTAATTTGTGGGCTCTTCTCTGCTTCCAGATCTTCTGGAAGCTGCAGGGTGTGTGCTGGCGCTGCTGTTGTGTACTGGTACACAACTGCCAGTGCTGCTACATAGTTCCTACAGGCTTTTGCTTCTATTAGCAAAGTTGCAGTTTCTAACAGTGTCCATCAGCTATTTCTGGTTGAAGAGTACTTTCTGTCTTCACCTGACTTCTGAATAGGCAGTGACAAGCCCCATCCAGCTGGTGCTAGGGAGAAACCTCTTTTGTCTCCCAGCCTGGAGGGCAGCTCTCAGAAGCAGCAAACAGATGGAGTCTTGGGATCACAGATACTGGTCGTCATGGAGCCTCCCTGATATCTGCTAGAGTGGCAACATGAGGGGATATGAGTAGTCAAGGAGATTTCTGGAAGGTGACAAAGATAACTTCTTGATACAGATACGAATTGGCCCAACCAGGGGTGACACACAGCTGATCTACTGTTCACTGGGAAAGAGTGAAAGGTGCTAATTGAGGATGTGGCAATTAATGGCAGCCTGGGCTGTAGGAACTATGAAATGGTGGATCTGAAGGTGTAGAGGGAGAAAAGAGTACAGAACCTTGGTGAAAGGCAAGCAGACTGCCGCTTGTTTAGGGAACTGGTAGGTGGGATCACTTGAGGAGCAACTCTAAAGGGAAAAAGAGATGAAGGAAGCTGTCAGAGCTTTACGGGTCAGGCACAAAAATGGTGCTTACCAGAACTCAGGAAGACAAATAGACATATCAAAATGCTATATTTAGTTAATCAAGGAACCCCTGGCAGAAATCCAATGCAAAAAAACACCCCACAAAAAAAGAAAAAATCAAACACTACACTCTACCCTCGAACCAGCATACATTAAGTGGATGCAGGGATAGATTACAAATAAGGAATTTAGAACTTTGCCTAGGAATGTAGGATTGCTGTCAAGAAAACCAAAGTTTACATGGAGTTGAGACTTGCAAGAAACATCAGTGGCAACAAGAAGAGCTTCCACTGCTACTGTAGTGGTAAAAGGCTAAATAAGGAAAATGAGACTGTGACTGAATGGCATGGTTGACTTAGGAACAGTGGGCACAAATAAGGCTGAGTTACTCATTGCCACCTTCAGTCTTCACTAGCGTGATCTATCAGGCCTCTATGATTAGCAAAAGGTATGAAGGAGGAGAGGAAACACTAGCAATAAGTGAGGATCAAGTCAGAGACTGCACATGAGAACTTGACCCATGTGTGTTCCTGAGAACTGACAGGCTGAGTCTGAGAGTGCTGGAAGATCTGGCAGATATCCTTGCAATGCTGCTTTCAGTCCTCTTTGAAAAGTCAAGAAGATCAAGGAGATCCTCAGTGACTGGAAGAAGGATAATATTGCATGCCCACTCAGGGAAAAAAAAAAA
>WHYT01016333.1:179660-191128 GCA_009806455.1 Tetrax tetrax | reverse complement strand
CGAGTTGGGAGAGGGGAAAAAAAAAGTCCCTTTTTGCTTTCTGCAAAAAAGGCAAAATCAGAAGTTTCTCATTTAGCTTTTTTCTTTAATGAATCGCAAACTTTAAAAAAAAAAAAAAAAAAACCCCAAAAAAACAACCCCAAGGCATTCCAAGTAACAAAAATGTTTGATTTTAAAGAAATACTGTAAAACTCAGGTTTGTGGGATTTTTTGTTTTTATATTCTTCAGCAGGAGCGTGCTTTGCCTTTCGCTACCAAAAGAATTCCCTCCTGGTTTCCAGTGGTGGTGTGAGCAGTGCTGACACTTCTGCTCCTGTGACATTTCTACCAGAACTGAATTTTCTGAATTCAATGAATGAATTTCCCAGAAGTTGTAATTTTAAATTTTTAATTACAACTTCTAACATGTATTGTAGCCATTATTCTGCATAAAAAGAAAACCAAATACCTTTGGCCACATGTTTAGTCAGTTATATGGCAGATCCTATCTCCTTTAGTGCTGTCCCCTTCTTAACTTTGCTGCATGGCTGTTTCTGAGGGTATTTATTGGGATGCTCTAGTTATAAGAGTCTCTCTTCCAAACTTTCTCTTCTCCTGCTGGTGGATCTGGAATTGTCTCTTGTCACATACACTTTTGTTTAGGTGTGTCCTTTTTAGAAACATTTCAAGATGACAGCTATGTAAATCCACATTTTTGTTTATATGTAGTCCTTTTAAATATGGTATTTATGCAAACTCCTCAACAGCCTTCAAAATCCATTCTAATTATGTGCAATTACCTTTAAACAGTAGATTGTGCAAGGCTGAAATTTTACATTGATAGTGCTGTCATTTGTAAACCTCTTAGAGATGAAGAGCATTAATTTGCCCTGAAGACCTAGCTCTTAAAACTACATGAACCACTAAAACTACTGCCTCGAGACTGCCTTATGTTAAATCTCACATTTAAAATCAGCATTTCTGGTATAATGAGAGTATTATACCACTAAATCTTTAATGTGTATCTTTAGGATATAAAAACTACATACCATATAGTTAATATCTTTAACATATAACAACCTACAGGCCTCACAGCAGACTACAGGTATGCAATACAGTGCTAAGTATATGTAACACCGATAAAGCTGTAAAATAAAAAGATTAATGGCAATAACAGGCTCTTTTCTGTTGTTCGTTTGTTTGTTTGTTTTTTAACTGTATGCTGCATAGTGCTGGGTAAAGTCTGTCACTAGGGGTATGGTGGCTCTTTTTAGGAAGACAATTTCCATGTATATTGTAACTTCATCTACCTCTCAGCTGAGCCGCAGTTAGAGTATTAAGTTACTTTCTGCAAAATCTTCTACCACTAAACTGTGTTTTATCCTTCAACATTTACACAGTTCACTATGCACTATGCCTCTTGCCCTCCAGGCAACAACAAGAAATAGCCAGGCAATTATTTTAATAGTTAAGTGTAATAGCCCAATTTTACTTTTTTTTTTTTTTTTCCAGCTGAACTATGTTATTTGTGGAGGAAAGCGTTCATCCATAGTTTGGTGTGTCAGTGCTACCATTAGCACAAGCTTTAAACCTCCACATTCACACTTACAGGTATTTTCACTGCTGCCTTACCTCTGTAGCCTCTGCTCAGGAATTGCTTTATCCCAGGAACACCTCCACTGAAATAAATACATTAGTAGGTACTGCCCCAAAATATTTTTACTGAATTAAGAAAATTATGTTCACCACTGTTGTGCACAAAATCGGGCACCACTCATCCTTTCTCTGGACTATATAGATGTAATTAAATCCCATACAGAAATTGCTGATGGGAATATGATTACTTCTGTCAGTTTAGTGCGTGAAAGTTTCCTAATGATGCAATTAAGTTTTCCTCAACTCAGTGTTCTGTCTAATATGTTGTTGCCAGGGAATTTCACATACACAGTATATTTGGTTCATAGAGGCCAAAGTTTGCTGTCTCTTTACACTTATGGATTGGTACCATGGTGCCTGAATAGTTTAACTGATCTAAACAGGATTATCTGAAGCATATGATATCAAATAAGAAAAAAAGGCATCAAGGTGACCTTGTCTATACGTCACTGTAAACCAGGCTGCATCCTTGTAAGAGCTGTGTTCACACAACTTGGATCCTTACAGCGGTGCGGCTAGCAGATTGCTGTGCTGTTTTCAGCCTGTTAGGAACATCAGTAATTTCACCTCAAGGGCTAGCTCTGACACTGTAATAACCCTGAGGTTACCGTTTGTGCTCCAGACTTGTTCTGGCAGGCATCCACCTGCCTTCCCAAGCTGTTATGCACTAAGCCTCCCTCGCGTTCTCTACAGGTGGGACCTGAATGTTACCTCTGTCTACGTGGCAGCCACCACGTACGTTGCAGAAGTCAGCCTGCTTGCTTAGCAAAACCACCATTTTGTTCTATTCCTGCTTTCTTCCCATTTGTTATTTTTTTATCTGGTTCCGTGCAGAGGTCTTTGATCTGTCTGCTGTTTAAAAGGCCACACTTCATGTAGAAACAAGGATGTGTGCTTAGGGAGATGGAAGGCAATGGCCAAGTGGGATTGCAATAGAGGGGTCAAAGGCTTAAAACCAAAGCTATAAGATGACACTGAAACAGAGCAAAGGACAAAATCTAGCCATTCAACAGACTTCAGCCATACCTGGAGGGATTTTGTTGTTAAATGCTAATAAATACATGCATTGCACGTAGTTGATGATTGACTCGCATGATTCATTCATGTGAGTCTGACCAAAACACCGTAGAGATAGATATGTATTAGCCCACTCCATTCTTTTTGCCTACCAGTCTTCTCTTATTAAAATGTTCATCCTGCCAGAAGCACCATCAAATAGTCCATTCAGCTTTTCTATAATTTCCTTTGTTATGAAAGTCATTGTTACCACATGAACTGACACATGCTTCAGGTTTATTCCTATTCCCAGAGCTGAATAACGCAATGTGAGACAAATGTGAGCTACTACTTTCAAGCCTTGCTCTCTCTCTGAGCTATTGGTGGGAACATTGGTTGCTCCTTGTCTGCAACACTGAAGAGCTCACGCTCAATCAAGACTTTTTCTGTATTATGCAAGTCTGTCGAGGCTGGCCCTTTGTGCTGATGAAAGCAGCAGTTTTGAGATTTTTCACTGATCTAACATGCCTTTGTAGGACTGGTTCTGACAGAGAAAGGCATTACAGTTGCTTGCACTTGCAACAAACTGGAAAATCAAACAAATCCTTATCTTAATATGTGGTGTGTTTGTGCTGCAACTTCCCTTGCACTCTCAAATTTTCTAGCACATTAATCCAGACTGTAGTATCAAGCTGATTAGCAGGCAGATCAACCTTGCAGAGGAGCTAGCATGTCAGCCACTCTCCCTACCGCCTCTCTTTCTTTCTTCTTTCTTCCCCTTTAAGCCAAAACCTCCCATCACTGTGGTTTACAAAGGCAACCCATTTCGAACCTACAGCCAACATCTGGCAATAGTGCGATCATCTTGTGGGCTGCCCTCCTGTGTCCATGTGAGATATCCCCAACCCTGGGATCCCATAAAACATTGCCCTATCGTAGAGGTGTTTAAAGACAACTAAGTGTTCCGGGATTAAATTCTGAAGAACATGTCATGGTTTGACAGAAAAACAAATTTGTTCAAATCTCCAGTTTGTCGGAAGTGTTAACAGTTGTGACATATTTCTGTATTAGTACCAGTTCTGCAGAAGTGTCGTACATCTGAGAAAATGTGGGAATTGCCATTTTTCATCAGTGCAAATGCAGAAATCAACATTAGGCTTTCCAGCAGACAAAAGTCTGGCTAGAGTAAAAATTGTTCTGTGCTATTTGCAAGCTGCAGAAGTCACTCACTGTGCAGCTTTTATGCCATGGTAGACTTCAAAGTGTCTGAGAGAGGTATGACTAGAAATTTTGTCTACAAAAGGGTGCTCTCTCATCTTCCTCATACCCAAAGAGGTTGTTTTCCCCTTCTAGCTGTACGTGATATCAGGAACTGTCATTCTACTAGGAGCAAAGCAGATTTTGTCTTATTCCTCAGAAGGCAGCAGGTACCAATCATGGTTATGATTTTCAATGTTATAATGCTCAAAGAAGGAGCTAAGTGGTCACTGTTCTCATAACTTCCCACTATATTCTCCATAAATATATAAACAAGTGAATATCGTAGTGTCAGGGCTCAGCTTGTGCCAGAAGAGCCTGAAAAAATTCTGGAAAAGAGCAAGTGAATGTTGGTTGAGGCACACGAATTTGAAACTGCAAGCATGCATGTGGATGATCTGTTACTGTCAGCAAGCTCCTACCAGAAACTCTGCCTATAGAAAGTCTCAGAGGAGGAAAGACTGGGAAAAATGTAGGTGCAATGTTGTGGCATTCAAATTTGGTATAAAATATTTCTATTCTGGGCTTGTACAACTACTCCAAATCTTTTGACAAAGCTCTCCTGGAAAAGCCCGCTGTTCTATTCTTGATAGAAAAACAGAAAGCCAAATTATGCTTGATTAAATCTTGATTACGCTTAATACACTTTGCCTGTAGGCATTGCATAGGCTAGAAAGTGAGTCTGTAAGTACAATTATGCTAAGCACCCTGGATTCATCTGAATTAGGCAGCCCAGAGGCATGGCTAGACATATGAAAGAAAAAGGTTAGATCTGTCTTGAGAAGTTATGTCTGAAGGTACTTATTTTTGCTCTTGTTCTGGGGAAAAAAAAATCAGGAACTTCTAGTTTCTTCTACAGGAAAACAAGCCGTCCTATAAATATTAGATCCTAAAACATCCACAGAGGAGCAGGTTTGAATTGCTCCCATCAGGCTGGACACTGTGCTCCGCAGGTTTGAAAGCAGTGTGGTGGTTTGGTGAAAAGGTATAACTTGCCTGCCATATTCCCATAGGCTCTTTTTCTGCTGAAAGGGCTGAATTATTAACAATACACTAATACAGACAATCTGTATAATCTAAACAATCTCCTACATAGATAATAACTAACTTACTAAGAAAGTGGCAGAATGTCACTGGCAATTAACCGTCCGGGAATCACAGGATGGCTGAGGCTGGAAGGCATCTCTGGAGGTCATCTGGTCCGACTCCCCCCGCTCAAGCAGGGCTGCCTAGAGCTCCCTGCCCAGGACCATGTCCACACAGCTTTTAATCATCTCCAGGCATGGAGACTCCACAACCTCTCTGGGCAGCCTGTGTCAGTGCTCAGTCACTCTCCCAGTGAAAAAGTGTTTCCTGATATTCAGAGGGAACCTCCTATGTTTCAGTTTGTGCCCATTGCCTCTGGTCCTGCCACTGGCCATCGCTGAAAAGAGCCTGGCTCCATCCTCTTTAGACCCTCCCTTCAGGTATTGAGACACCCTGATGATATCATCAGTGTATAAGAAAATTAGGTTAGGTTACCAATGAGGAGATTATGAATGTAGTATCTAGTTTAGTAATGATATTTATCTCCAAAGTTTTCCAGACTGGTGGAAATCTAAGAGAATGGTGCTTCAAAAGGATGAGAACAATTTAATTGTAAATTTTTGTTACTGTGGAAACGGAACAATTGATTATTACTGATTTCATTTTACAAGGTCTGACAAATCATGTAGGAAATTTGGAGACGTTTCTTGGCCGGCTATGCAGTCAGTCAGTTCCCAAAACTTGGGAGAACTCTGAATCAGGGAGGCAGAAGGGGCTGAAAGGTGAGGATCAGGCATAAAGTGCAGAACAAGCCAGCACTGGGATCTGGTTGTTCTTTTCCAAGAATAAGCAAACTGGGGTTGGTGAGGGCAGTACCATTCGGTAAGTTTTAGTTCCTGATGGACCTTGGCTAATACCAATGGCAAGCTCTAAGGAAAAACATGCTGGATCCAACAGTTGAACCCTCTCACAACAACTGTGCATCCACCAGAAAAATTATGAGACTGGGGCTGGGCCAAGTCTGACAGCTCCCTAAAAGCATGCCTATTTGAGATGGAGCTGGATGTGGATGATACGGATAGGGGTGTTTGTTATTTGGTTAACTAATAGGCTGCAGGCTAACAGCAAAGAGGAGAAAGATACCAAAAGGCTTGAAATTAAAAGATAGAGAGCAGTTGTCAGCTGCTTCAAGATGCAATCAATATTATCTCAAGCTGTACTGTCAAGATAGGAGAAGTCCAAGGCAGATATGTTAGCAGAATCAGCATCACAGTAGTCAGGTCAGACACAATTCTTCTGCTATTGTAATGAAGGATTTGGTGTTACACTGCACTGTCTTTCCCTCTTTATTCCTTATTTTAGTGGCAAGGATATTTCATTCCACAAAGAAGGCTTTTCATGCTAATATTGTTTGCGTATTCCCAATTCCTCATTCTTCCCCAGTCATGTGCTATTTGAGATAAATTTCAAGATTGGGCGGTAGAATAGATGGAGTGATTTATTGTGGCGTGGTTATTACCTGCATACAAAGCAGGGACATCTAGAGGCTAAAGCACTGTCTGCAAATACAGTCAGTACAAATAGATCTGCTAGATGTGGAGTATTAGAGCATTTTTCAAAAGCAGCTTAGATAATAAGGACATTGTATGACCTCTAGTGGTACTAAGCCCAAGGCACTGTCAAAGTCACTCATAGCAGCTGGATGCGGTCCAGGAAAAGACGAGGTTACAGAAACACTATCATGTACATGCTAGATCTGTCCTGCTGTACTCACCTCACTGGTAGGTTTAAGTTGGCCCAAATTTTGTCCCACTGCCAGGATAAGAATGAGAAAAAGTTCTGAATTCAGCAGAAATTCCCAAGGCATCATCTTGCAGGGATGCTTTCATTGTCAACTAATCACACAGGGTCATTAATCTTTCCAGCTATTGTCTTCACGCAGAGCCCAGCAATACCGGTGCAAGAAGGAATGACGATGAGAACTGGGACATAAGACCGTCAACGTCTTCTCTGCAGCAACTCAGAAAGTTAACAAGGAGTAACACTTTCTTTTAAAGTCAGCAGAAGAATAATGTTCTGTTTCACTGCTTTTGTGGATCCTTATCAGGGTTCTGTCCCCTTGAAGAGGCGAAGCTGTTGTTGCTGAGACTCCCCTTACAGAGTCCGGAATCCCCACAGCAGGAGAAGGAGTCTAGGAACGACCCCCTGCCTGGGTTAGGGACTTTGGCAGCAGCAAGAGCTAGGACCAGGGCTGCCAGAAAGAAGATACTGGCGCAAGGATGAAGTGAAAATGGCAACAAATGTGGCAACAGAAAATGCTGAATGTGACCGTGTGATTAGGAAACCAGGCTTTCCCACAGGATTGCCAGGAGGAGACCAGCATTCTCACAGGGAGCTGCTGGCACAGTCTCTTTGCAGGACAGCCAGCAGGTTGCAGGACATCCTCAGACAGATAAGTTATGTTCTTTAGAGTTACAGGGCCTGTTCCCATGGCTTCCCTTCTCATCCATCATGTTCTGCAGCCCCTGAGCCACGCTGAGTGTGCGATGAGCCAGTCCCAAACAGCCTCTCAGTGGAAACTATTTCAATGCTCTGCCACAACAAAGTGCAGTTGCTCATTATGGAAGATATATTTTGTTTTATTTGCACTTAAGTTCAGTTTCACTCACACTCTAGGGCTTGGGACCTTTCTCTTGTGCACTTCTTTTATATTCATGGCAGCTGGCTGTATTTTTGATGTTTTTTAATTACTGGCTTCCTGTTTTCTATTATTTGCTCTTTAATCCTTTGGTGTGTAAATAGCTACAAAATAGAGAGAGGAACTTCAGAGCAAACTATTTTTAAAGGAAATAATTTTAAATAAGCAATGTACAAAATGGACTGCAACTTGTTTAACCCAAAAAATTAACATTGTGTTTGCCTTATCTTACAAAACTATTTAAATTGAAACCTCTCTTCCTATGCCTGAAGAAGGTTTTTAATGAGACTTAATTTGCCTTAACTCAAGGACGTTTCCCATTTTCCCATTGCTCATTGGCCAGTTTTGCACCAGATTCTCATGGCATGGCTGCCCTTCCCTTCTTTTGACCTTTAAGTCAAGATCAATTGGCCTGAACTATATGTAGGATGCATGGAGTGTACATATTCCTGTATATGATCACAGAATTCCTTTGGTATTTCACCTTAAAGTATTAAAATCTGTGTTTCTACCTATCCTGGCTGAGAGGAAGACCTTTCTGTATGTCAGATTTGTCTAATTTGCACCTCTCTCTGGTGAACGGGTCTATTTTCCAAGTGAACGTGTCTTTCATTCCGTCCTAGTTCCTCTCCATCTGACCATTTTAATTTATTGATTTCTGTACCGAACATTTTTGCTCCTTAAGTGGAAATTACATTATTTGAAAAACAGTCTTAGTGCAATGAGTCTTCCTAACATGCAAGCAAGATTTAGAGTTTAAACTCTTGCAAATAATAATTACTTCAGTATTTTTTTTTCCATCTGCTGTCTTTGCAGAATCCCTTGCTATTTGTGTTATCAACAGTTTAACTAATTTATTCCTCAGAGTCTTATAATGACATAGCAGTATTTCCAAAAACAGTGCCTAGAATGTTTATTGCACATTCTGGCAAAAGATAGAAAGGGAAGAAACAGCAAAACAAATGGAATCTTGTGTTTGTTTACAGCAGGACTTTTTTACAGTTAGCACTGAGTATTAAAATATTGTTGTGTTTAGCCTGAGTCACCACAAAGTTGCTCGCTCTCCTTCCCTCTCCTCAGCAGGACAGGGGAGAGAATTCGGAAGAAAGGAAAACTCGTGGGTTGAGATGAAGACAGTTTACTAGAATAAAAAAGGAAAACTACAATAGTAATAAAATAGAAGGGTAAGAAAATGTACAAAATTAATGATGCACAGTTTCTCACCATCTGACATCCTAATGATCGATACAGCCCGTCCCGAGCAGTGATCATGGAAACAACACCAAGCAGCATGAAAAGGAGCAAGAGAGAGGGATATGGCCTCTTGCACCAACTCCTACTTATAGACTGAGCATGACATTTATGGCACAAAATACTCTCTTCGAACAGTGTGGATCTACTGTTCTGGCTATATTCCTCCCAGCTTCCTGCACCTGCACATTAGCAAAACCTGGAAAGCCAGACAGTGTCCTTGATCTCCTTAGCAACAATTCATATCATGAGTGTGTTTATCAACATTCTTCACATACCAAATCCCATACTAAATTCAAAACATGGCAGCTACTGAGAGGAAAATTAGCTTCATCCCAGCCAAAACCAGGACAAATATGTAGTTTAGATCTGATTCACTGGCTCATTATGGTGCTGATGAAGTTTGATTAAAAATCTTGACTTGTGTGGGGACTGTTCAGGGGTACAGATTCCTGTGTAATTCCCTAAAGTTAACGTAGGCAGAGTCCAGCACTGTTGAAGCCCTTGAGTATATTTTGCCAGGATTCCACCAAGGTCCAGATAAGGGATGTCTTCTACATTCTTGTTGGAGGTCCCACTTTTCTCACTTTTTGACAGTCTCCCTGGGAGGATCAGCTAGATACTGTTTTCACCCACAAAGACAATGTGCATGGCAGGTTGCCACCATAGATAAAGCCACCTCACAAAATTAAAGCTAAGAGCATGAAATTGGAAGAGCATCAATAGACTGTGCGACAATGTAAAATAAGACTTCATGTAGACAAATTCTGAATAATTATGCAATAGCAAATTAACATGTTGCTACCTCCAACTACCCATCTTTGATGGTCTGCTGCACCAGAACCAGGAAGACAGTGTCTACTCCAGCCCTCAGCAATCCCTCTCTCAGGCCACAGTAGCAGCTCGAACCAATAGTGAAAGAGAGTTGATGCTATGTCAGACACTGAGCAGGAAAAAAAAAACAAACAGAACTTCTGTCCTTCTAAAGTCAAGAAGTTCTCTAGCCTCTAAAACCAGCAGTCCATTTTAACCAGGATACAAAGGGAACTGGAGCGTCTCTTTAGACCAAAAAAAGCCTCCCATAGGCTTAGGGAAAAAAAGTAATGGCAGCTGGGCTATGAAACAGCAAGGCGTTAAAGCTCGTCTTAATTTTAATTATGTGCCTAAATCTTTGCTCTTGCTTAAATCCCACTGAAATCTGTAGGTTTTAGCAAGTGCATACATGCCTTGCTGAATCAGCACTGTCGCTTGTTATCTGAATTGCTGCCCTATTAAACATAAACCGCAAAAGAGACACTCCATGAACTTTATTGTCATTACATTGCATTTCTATTTAACATTAAACTGAAAAGTCTGCCTGTCTCAGCTAGAGGCGCAGGTGGAACACGGGCTTTTCTGGCAAAGGAAATGTTGGGCAACACCCTGGTCATGGCACCTCTCTTCATATCATGGAAAAGGATCTGGGACCTAGACTGTTGTCTAAGATCTATGAACCTGTAATTGCTAAACAAGAATGTGCTTTATAGCTGAAAATTTAATTGGGCTCTGTTTGAGCAAGTGCAGACACTATATTAGCAGCTCTTAAGCAGATTGCGACCAGCTGCAGAATTTCTGCCACAGAGATGGCTTATGGCAAAGCTCAGAATTATTGCGAGTTTTATATCATACATTATGCTGTCCATTATGCTAATATTAGGATATATACTTCAACTATATAAGATAAAATATATTATGGTCTACTTTCATATTATTCTGTTATTCAGTTGGCCAACAATATTTAATTTATGCCTTCTTAAAATTATTAACTCTACAAATATATGTCTCAATTAAATAACTTCTGAAATTACTCATTGTTCTGTGTAGTGCTTTTTAAGAGAGATTTTAAATAGTATACTCCCTGTCTGTGTCTCATGTCTTGGACAGAACTCTGCTCATCTTTGTCCCAAAAACCAGCAACAGAAAAGGACTTGTAGACACAATGTAAATTGTTATAGAGAAGGTAATTTACATTGGGAACATGTGGAAGGTCATTTCTGAACCAACAATTTAGCAGATGCAAACTATTCAGTTTTGCCACCTGTGCTTTTCCTTGTCATAGCATGTAAGTTCATAGTAACCTGGGACAGAGACACACCTGTCCATTGTTTCCAGTTAAATAATCTCAGCATTAAAGCCGTGTGTCACAGTTACCAGACTCTTTGCTGAGGACAGCTATAAAAAAAAAAACATTCCATTGTTGTCCAGCAGTATTGTGGTTCAGCAAAGTTACTGGTGACCAGGGCTAAATTCTACATGCAAGGAGATGCTGGAAAGCCCCATCTTGCTTGAAAAACAGGAGGAAGTTATCTCAAAATCACCAATATCAATGCAAAATAGATTCTAGTACATTTTGGTGCAAAATTAACCATCCTATTTGTTCCGCCTAGGCTTAAGTTCCAGACCGACTTCTGTTGGTGTTCAGTCTGGCAGGAGTCTCCAGCAGTAGAGAATCTGCTAGAGAGACCAAAAAAGGCTAGGGTGATCTCAGGGTATGTGATGATTGCTGTGTGAAAATACTATTCAGTGTATTTGTCATCTGTTTTGGGGAAAAAAAAAAAAAAAAAAA
>WHYT01016333.1:162985-173710 GCA_009806455.1 Tetrax tetrax | reverse complement strand
CGGCTGTCTTGGCGGGCAGCGCCTCGCCCTTTTCTGCCGCCCGGGCTTTGCGGGGCTGTAGCCGTGGCGGGGCCCCTGCGCTGGGCGGTGGCCCCTCCTCCCGGGGGCTGGGGGGCGGCGGTGTGGAAGCGGAGCCGCCCCGACGGGGAGCTCGCTATTACGGCCCGGCTCGTGGGCTTCAGTGCATTTATTTAAAAAGGAAATGTAAAAGTATTTGGCCCAAGGGTTTTTAGCAGGCAGTCGCACGTAAAGCGTGCGAGCGGAGAGGGGATGCTGTGGCTGCCGCCTGTGCCAGCGCCGGTCCCCGGCCCGGCTGGCGCCCCCGCACCTGGTGTTTCACCGCAGGCAGAAAACCTGTGCCTGGTGTGCTGGCTGCCAGCAATAGGTATTCTTCCTGCGTGGCTCTAGGGGTTGTTGATTTTTTTGGTTGGTTGGTTGGTTTTGGTTTTGGGTTTTTTTTTTGTTTAGGTTGCGGTTTTGGGGTGTATTTTTGGTGGGTTTCGGGGTTTTGTTTTGTTTTCTTTTTTTTTTTTTAACTACTAGAGAAACTAGGACTAGCCTATCAGTCCCTGAAGTGACAGCTGAAGACAAGGAAGACAAATCCTCCCCAGTGCCGTTTCCTGACCTGCTGAAGGCAATCATGAAGCCTCAAGCAGGAAAGCACTTTAGTGCTGGATTAAATATATTTCTTCATACTTTCGTTTCAAGTTTCACTTCCTAAATGTGTTGTGACATCATAGCCCTGCTAGGTGTCCCCTCCTTTCCAGCCACCTTTGGGTGGAGGAAGGAGAAAACGAGGCAGACCATAATCTTAATTGATGTGGTTTTAATAAACAAAATCTCTGAACTTTTATGCCATGTTTTACAACTATAGAAAAGAAAATGCGTGAGTTCATTTGAATGCTTAGCTTGCTTGGTTTTTAAACTTAGCCAGATGCTTTAGGGTGTCTCTTAAGTCTTCCAAGTGGATTAAGACAAACTCAGATGGAAATGAGGTAGAGAGCCTGCGCATAGCCCGGAGGAATCAGTTCCTTGAGGATAAAGAAGATTGATCTGTGTTGGGCTTGTTGCTTTGACTTGCTGGTGGATATTTGCAGTGCAGTGCTGGAGAGAGAAGAGGATAGCAGCCTGTTAGGATGGCAGACTGTTCTCACAGGGAGAGGGATGTACCAAAATTGTATTTTAGAGTAGCAGAAGAAATCTTAGCTCTGTGCAAAAGTACACTACTAAATGAGCATTTGAAATCATATGATTTAATCTTAGAACAGATTCATCAGCTACAGTTCACCTTAGAGGAGACTTTTTACTCTATCTGCTTATGTGGCACTAACTTTTAAAACTAACAGGAGGAAAGTCAGGACATAGAGATACTTGATTCAAAGAACAGCCAGCCTTGTTGCTAAGGAGATGACTGTTGTTAATGTGCTGGAAGTAGGCTCAAGCTAACAGATGAGGCTATTACAGCACCAACAAGCTATCTCTGTGGATAAGAAAAAGTATGTAATGTATTGCATGTACAACTTCCTCCTTTTCTATAAAAGACTCTTAGAAACCAGAAGAACCAGTGAGTTTGGGCCGTGCTACTGAACTGGAGAAGCTGTCAAATTAGCTGCACTGTACAGCTCCAGAGCAGCTATTTAATGTTTAAGCCCACTTCTCTTGCTCTTTGCAGCCTTATCTTTCATTGGGTTTTTGCACGTATGCTTAGTGCACTAAAGGAGGGAAGCAGCACTGAGACATCTGGCCTTGGGTAAAGGAATACTGAGCCCTCAGTGCGCTAGTCTTGTTGATCCTAGTTTGCATTAAGTGATACCAAGTCAGTGTTAATGTAGCAGCTTCAAGTATTGTCTCTGATACATTATCCTGTTGTCTATTGCTTTCTCATTTCTGATGCATCACATATATTATACTTATTCATTTCACCATTTGTGTTTGTACACAAAATTAGATTGAAGTCAGTCGGAAAACTTGTGGCATCAGGACTCCTTTTTGTTCATCAAGTGCATGGAATTGTATTCTGAACCCAGAAAACCTCAACTCTGTCAACAGATGTGCTAGTGGTCTTTTGATATTTGTTTCCTGTTAGCTTTAATAATGTGTCGACACACCATTTGGGTTGGGAGTGTGTTTCCAGTTGTAGGCTCTCCTGCTCGGTGATGGAGTTTTGGTGATATATTTCTGCAAGCATGTTTGACAATTGTCTACAGTTGCTGTAAGCTGTCCTCTGTACCTTCTTACAGGTGGCTAAGTCTTGCTGCTCAGAGCCTCCAGCTTCCTCTGAACTAATGCCATGCTGGTACTCTTACTGTAGGCAGGAAAATGTGTGCATGCTCATGTGCATGGTTGTGTGATTAGGCATGTGAAAAGAGGTGACTGCTAGTTGGCAGTAGTGCTAGAAGAAGCTCTGAACCTGAGGAGTTCCTCAAGCAAAATGATTTCTTCTGCTTCTGAAGGACAGCATTGTTAGTGTAGTCCATTTTAATTGCGTTCTGGTGGCAAAAAATGATTAACATTGGTGCTGTCTGCAAGTGTAGACCGAAGAGTAATATGACAATATCCTCGTGGCCACATAATTCTTGTATAACAGTCTCGAAAATGGACTGTGTGATACTAATCTCCAAATACAGAATATTATAAGATGCTGATAGTGGCATTGAAATTGAGGGAAGTATATGAATTTGAGGGGCCTTTTCAGATTTCTATGTGACCTCATTTAAGTGAGGACAGAAGTCTGTGTGTTGTGATGGCACGTATACCCATGTGCTGTGACCTTCCCTGCAGGAGAAGAAACACAAAAATCTGTACAGTCTTTTTTTTTGCTGTTGTCTCATGTTTAAAGAAGTAGGATTAGACTATGATCGCCATGGTATTTAAAGCGTAGAGGGACTTTCCTTCCCAGATGATTTTTCCTTTTAGAAGGAACAAGTAAGGTTTTGTTTTATGTCAGTTGACTTGCAACTTAACTGCTTTAGTTGGTAGGAAACACGCCGTTATCATTGCTATATCAGGCTGTGATGGTTGTATTCGAATAGTTAAAAAAAAAAAACTCTGAGGTGTAACTTTCTACACAGATCACAGATAAGTCTTCTGTTGGTTACTTTATATTTGAGGACTCTGCTAGAATGGTGTGAGCTGACGTATCTACATCTTGTTTTGGTAGACACTTTATATTTTATTTTGAAGTATAAATAAATGTTTTGGGAGATTCTAGGAAGACCCTTGCGCTGAGTCATGGGATTCAGACTGGACCCTTTTACTTTCTGCGCTCCTTCCTGGGAAGGACCCTAGGTGCAACTTGATCCAGACTTAGCCCTGACTGTAAAGAAGAGTTCAGACCCTAGGTTTTGTCACAGAGTCAGTTTATTCCAGCTTGAGCTGGGCCCCTCCTAGGAGGGGGCCTGAACAAAGAAACCCCTGGGCAATTATACCCTTAACAATCTAAGTCCCCACCCCTCATGCACTCTTCACATGCTGTCCACACAACAGTTAGTCCAGTGGTATTTCAGGGCTGGGGTCTTCTTGCTCCCCATCAAGTACCCTCCCTGTCTCTAGGCAATCCATCTCCTTATCTTCAGAGTTTGCAGCTGGTCATTAGTTTCCTTATTTTCTGGCTTGGACCGGCCCCTAGGGCCCCTCAGTAAAAGTTACCACAGTCTTGTTCATTATCTGCTGCCTATTTTGAAGGTTGTCTTTTTTTTTTTTCTTTTTTTGAGTTATGGTTTTGGTCCCACTTATGTTGTAGATTAGGATGTCCCGTGCTCCTTTGTTACCTCCTCTGCATAGCTATCTGTGCTAACAAACAGAATTTGTTTAAAGTTCACTTATGCTAAGTTTTAAACAAGGCCTACTCATGCTAAGCTATAATCAAGCTACAGTGCAACCACACTCAATTCTAATTTAGCTTACCTATAAGGAATCACACAATTAATTCTAGCATTCTATCGGTAAACTTATCTTAATCTCCAACAAAAAAACCACTTGCATCTTTTTTTTTTTTTTTTTCCCTAGCTAGACAGTGAAATATTTTGTCCTTAAAGGTAGTGCATCTCCCTTATGCTTCCCAGTGCACCAGGATGACTACTGCTGTATTTTTCAAAAGGTAGTCTATCAACTGAGAAACAGTCAGCAGGTTCATATTAAACAATATTTCCAGTTAAGTCAAATATAGACATGTAGTGGCTTCCTTTCTTCTTCCTCTTCTCCTGTCTGCAGTATTTGGCAATGGTTTGTTTTGAGAATGACTGTTTTATGCTATTATGGGTACTCTGGAGGAGGGGGAATGGTACAAAGAATAGAATTAAATGTGCCTTCAGACTGTTGTATTGGCTGCATTTAAAGTCAGGGTGTGCAGGAGATGCTCCAAGATTAAAAATTGTATGCTAGTGACTGAAGCCTGTGCATGTTGCCCCTCTTTCCACCTTTTCTTGTTGCCTAAGAATCTAGAAATCCGTCAGAGGTGAGTAACTTCAACAGTCTCCAGAGGATGTTGCAACTCAGTGCTTAAGGGCACCAATCCCATGCAAGTATGAATGTGCAGAAGTGTCTAGGCCTGGGAAGGCACTTTTCTTGCTTATTTCCTTTCTGTTAATTCCCCTACTGACAAAAATAGTACCTAAAGCCTCTTAAGTTTGTGTGCCTACGCTATAGCTGCAGCTTTTAGTGTCACTGGGTCAGCAGCCAACTCCTATATGTCATTGACTGTATATAAGTCCATAGCTGAACCACCATCTGTTGTGATTTAGAGAGAGAATGATTTATTTTTTTTTTAGAATGGTAGTTAAAAGAGAAGACCTTAGTCCGTATCACTTAGAAAAACGTAACAAATTATTGTTTGCTCAGCAGGCTAGACCCAGGTAACTAAGGGAGAACCACAATCCATTGACAGCAGTGCATTCTCATATTTGTGGTGGTGTATCATCGCTGACTAAAACCCTTTTCATAATGGGCCCGCTAAAAAAGTTTTAAGACATGAACTCACTCTGGAAAGAGTTCAAGAAGCTATTGAGTCTTGACACGGTTACCACTAAAAACTGTGAGGGTCTAGTACATCTAAGTCTTCTTCCAAATGGGAGCTGCCTAGTCTTGGTGCCAGTAAACTGGATAGTGGCAGCTGAAGAGATGTACGTCATCTGCAGCCTCCACATCTGGCCTCTGACCTTCTTGCAAGACAAGTGTTTGTAGGAAGAAAAGCTGCTTAATATACCTTGGACCTTCCACAGCAGAACTTCCTAAAGGTCAAAGCAGCCATGACAAACTTTTGTTTGCCTTCCCTCTTCTCCTTTCTTTGTTCTTTAACATCCCTGCTTCTTCCAATTTGTCCTCTAGACCTTTGCAACAAACTTATCACCAATGTCATGGCTGATAAGCAAAGATGAGACTTCTGTGCTTCTGTTGAGGGGGAAGAACATTGTGTAAGGAAGGATTACTTTTTTGTCATCCTATCTGGTTTTTTTAGGTCACTGTATGGAGTAATTCCTGAAACGGCACATACCACATCTGTTAGAAGATTTCAACTCATGAGCTGTGTCTGTATCTATTAGTGCAGGACTCGTATCTACTCCAAAAAAAAAACCTCTTTAAATTTGGCTGAAAGCATTAAAAGTTGCCTCTCTAAATACTGTCATCATTTGGACTTATACCAGCCTAGGGAAAAAAAAGACATCTAAAGATCTATTAAGGGACAGAGACTAAAGCACCTATCTGGGCGAGGTACGTGGATTTGGATAAAGTTCTTTGAAGCTTTATCCAAATGCAAAGGATAAATAGATGAGTTATCAAACAGTTGATTTTTGCTGACCTGTCACATACTTAAGATTTTACTGCAAAAGTTGCACCAGGCAGAATGAGCAGAGAAATCTGCATAGCCCTGGTTATGGTTATAGGAACGAGTCTGCAGATGTTACCTTCTTTTGGTTTTCCTAGCCTGCTTTTTTGCTATGTTGCCAAGACAAAGCTGAAGAAGCAGTTAGTGCTGGCTGGCAGGGGAAGGAAGGTGGACGCAGCGATTTAATGTTAACCTGTCGATGATAGCTGCAGTCTTCAGAGCTGGTGAGCATGAAACTCCATGATGAGCGTATGAACAGCTATTAGATGCATGCTCAAAATCGTAGTTCTGCCTTCATGTTCCTTTTACTCAGGGGAAGTGAAACATTCCAATCCACTACAGTCTCTGGGTTACCCCTCCCTCACAGGGACAGTAACACAGCGGGGGAAGAGAGTGTTAAATCTATTTCATTTAGTCCCTTCAGTCTGTATAGCAGTGTTAGTCAATAAATAGTCTTGGTCTTGACAAGGAAATCCACAAAGCAAAATTAAAGGAAATTGACAAACTCCGTAGCGTGGTGAACAAGCTCTAAGTACGAGTTCTGTCAGTGCAGAACTCTTCACATCAGGGAAATAAAATTGAGCTCCTGAATCTGGTACTAAGCTGACTTTTTTTTTTTTATTATTATTATTAAACTCTACTACTACTCTTTCTCAAGCACTCTCATTTGAAACTATCTGTAAGCTGTGGATTAGCTGACCAACCAGTGGTTTTCACCTCGGCCTAAATAAAATTGCAAGGTAGAGTTGAAGTTTCACCCATCTCTGCAAAGGCTGCTGTGTAGGATAAGCTAGTGCTGCTTCAGAGGCTTTTTAGAGCAGAGCAATTTAGAAGGATGTGCTTAGGTGCCAGCTTTCAAAAAAGCTGTAAGTTCTGGAAACTTTCAACTTCTTCCTGCGTGAAGTAACTGTTCCTCTGTACTCTGTTTTGAAAGCAGTAAGCCTGTCTCCCATGGTTATTAAAAAACTCCAGACATATATACATAAATGTTCTAGGAGATGCCTGGGAAAGAATGTGTCCACAAGCAATTTTGATACTTATATTCTTAATTATGAGAGAATATGAGTATAGGTATCTTATATACAGATCAGATATGTAACATTATGTGAAACTTAAGACCTTAGAGGATTCAACTCCTAATCATACTGTGTGGCTGACTCTCCATGCTGTGTCCCTTATCCCTGGCGTACTGCATTCAACTTTGAGGCCCCCAACACAAGAAGGACATGGACCTGTTGGAGAGGGTCCAGAGGAGGGCCATGAAGATGATCAGAGGGCTGGAGCACCTCTCCTGCGAGGACAGGCTGAGAGAGTTGGGGCTGTTCAGCCTGGAGAAGAGGAGGCTCTGGGGAGACCTGATAGCGGCCTTCCAGTACCTCAAGGGGGCCTACAGGGAAGACGGAGAGGGACTTTTGACAAGGGCATGTAGTGATATGACAAGAGGTAATGGCTTTAAGCTGGATGAGGGTAGATTTAGATTAGATATAAGGAAGAAATTCTTACTGAGAGTAATGAGGCACTGGAACAGGTTGCCCAAAGAAGCTGTAGATGCCCCATCCCTGAAAGTGTTCAAGTCCAGGCTGGAGGGGACGTTGAATGACCTGGTCTAGGGGAGTTGGAACTAGATGATCTTTAAGGTCCCTTCCAACCCAAACCATTCTATAATTTGAGCCTCACAATTTTATTTGTAACTCCTCCAACTAACTTTCCTGGATGTGTACTAGTGGTATTAAATATGATTGAGGGAAGATTTCTAGGAAGCTATCTTAATTGTCTCAATTTGCTTTTTTTGTTTGTTTGTTTTTTTGGTTTTGGGTTTTTTTGTTTTGTGGGTTTTTTTTTGTTTTGGTTTTTTTTTTTCCCCATCAGCTGCAACCCTCCTTTCCTATCCAGAGGTCAGATATATTGTATATAAAGGAGTACATTTTATTGGTTGGTAGAGACTTTTAGCTTCCATTAGCTGTTCTGGACAAGAACTATCTAGGCTGAACTGGTTTAGTGAATGTGCTAGCCTGTCCTGGTTTACGCCTTTTATGTCTTTTTCTGGTCTCTAAATCTCATGCAACTGTTTGAAATGCTGAAGAGGAGGAGTAGTAGTTTCTTACAAATTGGACTATACAAGAAACTATTGTAATGCTTTGATACTGATTATGGTGCAGCAAAACTATTTAGGGCCCTCGAGCTGATAATCAAATAGCAGGTTTGTGAAGGTCTTATGTTAGGCTAGTTCAACTGCTTGTATACTTCTAAGTGCTGTTTTAATAAGCTTTCACAAGAGGGCAGAGTAGAATTTGGTCCAGGAACAAAATTCAGGTTGTCCTGAAACTACCATATATCTAGAAATGACCCAGTTCAGATTATTTCAGTGTTGCAACAGCATGGGTTGTATTATTCATGCTGTCCACCTGTACAGCTTACCCTCCTGGGTGCTAGTGGGTCTTCAGTCACTGGTCCCCAGTGGAGAGTCCCAGGCAAAGCCACAGCCTCTCTCAAGCTTTACTCCCTGGCAGTACTGCCAATGTTTGCTTGTCTCTTGTAGCTAAAACAATCATGTAGCTGGTTTTAGCAGAAAAATCTTGTAGGTGTTGGCATAAGGTAATGCTCTGGTGCAGATAAGCAAGCTCGGTAGTTTGGAAACGTAATAAACGAGATGCTGCTTGAAAGCAGCAAGGTTTCCTTGCAGCGTGTTGAGATGTGGTAAAATACGACCAAGAAAGCTACTTGAAAAGGAGATACCGTGTATCTCTAGCTTTATGAATCTTTAAGGATGTTGGCCAGTTCATTTATTACAGCTCTTACAGTAATACCCAGGACCATCATCCTTGTTGAAACAGTTGAGTCTGCAGAGAAAACTAGCTCCCCCTTTCTTTATTAGAGGACAAACTGAGTTAGGATTTTTACCCTGGAGCATCTCAGAAGTGGTGCGGTTTCAGTTCTTTGTTGTACCTCAATACTGTGCATTCCAGTAGCTTACCTAAAGAGCTTCTTCTGATCTTTCATCATTCTCTGAAGAGTTTTCTGGCAGGTTATCCTGTACAATTTAGTGCTGCCTCAATTAATGTAAGTCAGTTGACATTTAGCATTATAATATTCTCTGTGTGTGAAGACTGTCATGTTCTTTTTTTCTTCCTCCAGATTGACCCCAAAGATTACACTTTTTCCGGACTTAAAGATGAAACTGTGGGTCGACTGCCTGGAAAAGTAGCAGGGCAACAATTCGTCATTCAGGACTGTGAGAACTGTAGTATCTACATATTTGACCATTCTGCTACGATCACTATTGATGGCTGTGTAAACTGCCAAATCTTTTTGGGACCAATAAAAGGCAGCGTGTTTTTCCGTGACTGCAAAGATTGTAAATGCATAGTGGCCTGCCAACAGTTTCGCACTCGGGACTGCAGAAAGCTGGAGGTATTCTTGTGCTGTGCCACCCAGCCTGTTATCGAGTCCTCCACAGGTATGAAATTTGGATGTTTCCAGTACTATTATCCTGAGCTTGCTTTCCAATTTAAAGATGCTGGACTGAGTATCTTCAATAACACATGGAGCAGCATCCATGACTTTACCCCTGTGTCAGGAGAAAATAACTGGGGCCTTTTGCCGGAGAATGCTGTAGTACAAGATTATGTTCCTCTGCCTAGCTCCGAGGAGCTGAAAGCTGTCAGAATTTCTACTGATGCTACGAGGAGCATAATACCAATAACTCGAGGGCAGAGACAGAAAAACAGCGATGAATCGTGTTTGGCCGTGTTTTTTGCTGGTGACTACACAACTGCAAATGCCAGGAAGTTAATTGATGAGGTAAGAGACCTTTGTCTGCATTCAGTTTTTTTAATTTCTCATTGAACTTTCATCTGGACAGCCTTGGTGCTCCCTGCAGGGAGACCACAGAGGCTCTGCTTGTCTACTAACCATACAGATCAACTGCACTGTTTAAAACCTTGAAGCGAGGTAAGAGAATGGAGCTCTCCTGATCAAACAGTTGTTTTACAGCTGACATCCCGTGACTGGCACATCTGTCCTCTAATAGTTCCAGTATACTTTCCATCATGACACACCAAAGCTATGTTCTAAAGAAAATGCATCGTTGATTTGATGAACTTGGCCAAATGAGGATCTGGAGACTAAAAGCACACAAACTTTTGATATTTCTCAAGTGCACAAAGTGCTACTTATTTATTATATGCAAAGTGATTGGCAATGCTTGTGAAAGGGACATAGCCAATTAAATTGTTAGCTTATTGTCCTGAAAGTCACAGCTAACAAAAGACTCTGTCCTGAAAGATTTTTCCAGTGATAACAGAGACTTTAAAAAAATAACAAATTGTATCCAACCTGCCACCCAGTATTGGTATTGTTTTCTGGAAGAGGCAGTGAGTGTTCGTCATGGCCGGTCAGCCATCTTTGATAACTTAAATAGCTAGTGCTGTCTTTTTTTTTTTTTTTTTTTTTTTTTTTTTTTTTTTTCTCCTTTTTGCTCTTTCTATTCTACCCCTTCTAACATTGTTCTGCTTGCCTTTTTGACCTCCACTGAGTATCGAGCTGACATTTTCACAGAACTACTCACAATGAGTCCAGGATCCTTCCTGAGTGATAATAGGTAATTTAGAGTGCATCACTGTGTATGTATAATTAGTTGTTTTTCTCCATGTGCATTATTTTGCATTTATCAGTTCTGAATTTCATCTGCCATTTTCTCACTCAGTCACGCAGAATTGCAAGATCTTCTGCGCTGCTTTACAGCCAGCTTTAGTTTTGACTTCTCTGTAAGCTTTGTCATTCCCTCCACTCTCCTCAAACTGCTTTTAAACATAAAGACAGCCACACCGTGTCAGATCGGTGATTCCCCCAACCAAGCATTCCATGCAGTATTGACTAAAAAAAAAAAAAAAAAAAAAAAC
>WHYT01016333.1:148488-158521 GCA_009806455.1 Tetrax tetrax | reverse complement strand
ATATTTGTCTTAAAACATAGCTTAAGTAAACCAACGTTCATGTGATATTCTGAGCTGGAGCAGAAAAGTGGTGACTGTAGGAGCGTAGTCATCTGGAATAACACATTCCTACAGTCTTAGTGCACTTCAGAATAGCTCAGTTGGCTGTGTGAACACTGATGTGCTGAGAGAGTGATGATTTCCTCTTGAAGTTCAGAAAATATAAGATAGCAAGAACTCAGTCTAAGTTTTTTGACTGAGACTATCACTTGCATGTTGAGATTGATGAACAACCACAACACTGTCTGTTACACTGAACTATTTGGGTATTAACAAAGGCATTTGTAGTTGATTGGACTAGAGCTTGGACTTTCACATGCATTGATCTATTTTGCAAAATGCAAATATAATTGAAGTTATTAAAACCAAAAAAGTGATGAAGAAGCAATTAAGTTTTTTAAGGGGAATATAGTGCAAGGTAGTCTTTACAAATTCTACCTTTCTGTTAAAGGAAAGCTTAGTGGTAGTCTAAGGTTTTTGTGTGTTTGTTTTTCTCCCCCTCTTCTGGACAGAGTTTGACTTTACTGAACAAAATACATCTAAATGGACGCTAGCTAAATCTGTGACCCCTGAACAATTGAGCCCAAAACTTTTAATTCCCATCAGGGGAAGGCCAGGGTTACTGCAGCTAACATGTCTGCTAGGAACAGGTGATGGTAACAACAGGCCCCAGAGAATTCTAGGACTATTCTGTCACACAGTGAAAACCAACAGAGTTGTGCCTTTTATGAAATGCAAAAATAAAAATAACAATTTCTGTCTTCAAATGAGCAAAGACTACTTGAACTTCTTTTAGTGATGTATAACTATTTCCTTGTTTAATGAAACAGGTTTTTGTATCGGAGAGCAAGGCATCAGCATCTCAAGATGTAGACAATTTCTACAACTTTGCTGACATGCAGATGGGAATGTGAAGTTTAACATGAAGGTGTTCGTGTACGGTTTGTCTCAGCACTTGGATGTCACTTGGCTTGAATGTTGCAGTAGTATCTGAGAAGTTTTGCCATTTGGTTTTGTATTTTTCATATATCCCTTTTATAAATCTGTAAGTGTTTTTAATACCATATTACCTGAACTGGAGTAAATGGCATAGCTCCCCATGTGCGTTGTGTTTGAAACTTGTATTTCAACTCCAGAAATAATGGAGGTTTTCTACTAACTTTCTACAGTGATTTCTCAACTTCTATTGACACTTGAATGTTTCTTGTCAACCTCTAATGGTAATACATATTTGAAAAGTGCAGTGCTGATCCAAATATGATGTGGTAGTAATGGTTACCTTTAACTCAGATCACAATTGTTTAGAAAGTGCACTTATGTGAAACTTGCTGTTCAGAACTTTCCCACATGCAAATTTGTCTTCATTGGGAGCCAGGGAGGAAGCTGTAGTCGTTGACTTGTTCTGAAAGCCTAGTTTGAAATGAATTCTTACAGCATGCTTTCAGAAACAGTGCGTGACTTATAAAATGTACATCTGGCTTGTTCTGCTTCAGCATCTTTTTTTGAGTAAAGTTGTTTGCAGCAGCATTTATGCTGAGAGTTGTCATAACAGCATTCTGGTAAGTGAGTACTCACCAGGCTCTTCTGCTTTGAGGTGAATTCTGAGTACAAGTGTTCTGCTGAAGATGCTCTAAGGTCCACTCAGGGTCTTTGATGATACAGCTGCCTCCAGTATTCCCAAGTTAAGTATGGGATATACATGAGGTTCCCTTGGACTCAGAGCAATAAGTCTCTGGCAGTGTTGTTATTTGCTAGCAGGGACATAGAGCAACCAGAAATCAGTGAGGGGCTCTGATGGCTTTAAAAAAGCTCTTCCTCTCTAGACCCCAGGAGTAGTAGTACTCAGTAGTAGTGCTGAAAATTTATGTTAAGTATTACACACTGCTGTTGGGTTTATTTTTGATTAATTCTTAAAACAAACTGAAGATGTGCTACTAAGATTTTGGGAGATGCATTTGAATTGTGATCAGTATGGATGCTTATTAGTGCATATTAGAATGCAAATCTGTATGGATATTAAATACATGTTGATGCATTTTTGCATACTACATCCTTACTGATTTTTTTTTTTTTTTACATGAACTTAAAGCTTATGTCCAGGTTTACAAGTCCTTTCTAATACTTGAACAGATTGCATGTGCAGATGCACAAAACCAAATTTCTTAATTAAAATTGTGGCTTACCAATTTCTGTAGCCTTTGGAATTCATTGAATGGACTGGGGCGGTGTTGAGATGCTAAAGCAATCATTTCCTTGTTATGGTCATCTGTCAAAAGGGAGGATCTTGGGCATCTTAACTGAAAATGAGTTTCACAGCTCTGGAGCTCCAAAAGTGGGTGGCTAAAAACACATCTCTTGCTAATTTTTTAGAATTAGCACATGAAAGAATCTGTTCTCCTGAAATTCATAATTCTGTCATGCCTGAGAGATTTTCTGAGCTGTCGTTTTGTTGCTACTAGGCAAATGCTTGCCTTTAGTTTAAACTATATATCAAGAAAATGTCCTTAGAACCTCTACAACCTCCAGTGGAAGTTGTGCATAGATTAAATAAGAAAGGATCTCTCCTGAAGTCACTAAACCATTAGTGTACTGAGGGTAAGAAAAATGTCAGTTTTGTGAAATGTTTTTGTTTGACAAAGTGAAATAAAATCAAGCTGCCACCAGAGTCTGACTGGTAGTGGAAATTACCACTTATTTACACTTAGCCAGCCAGGATTTTTTTTTTTTTTTATATGTGTGAGGAGAGGCTGTGAAAACAGCTAAAAATCCTAGGTCAGTTTCCAAAGTACTAGCCTAAGTCATCAATGAACATTTACAGGAATTATTCTAGACACGTACAGTAAATTTATTTTTCTGGTATGGACAGTACCTTAAAACTGTGTAATGTACTTCAGAACAGTCATTGTGTAATTTATCTAAGCACTGCATATATTGGACCATCTTGGTCTCTAAACATTTACATATAGTATTTCCAAACTTGTATGCTGACACATGATTATATGTATGTTTATAGTTTATTTTTTGTATCATCAATCTGTTCTGGAAACAAAGTGCTAAATTGATTTTTGTGGCCACTTTTGCTGGAGGACAGAATGATTAATTGAAAATTAATGTAGGCTTGAAATGGAAAAACTTCTACATGCTAGGAAAGAGCAGTGTTGCTTTTCCTTTTTTTTTTTTTTTTTTTTTTTTTTTTTTTTTTTTTTTTTTATATTGATAGCCTACTTACCAACAAAAAGGGTTTTTAATAAAAAAAAACCTAAATAATGAAGGAGTTTCTCAATTCAATTATTTATCTTTTGACTTCAGTTTCTTGCTAAGGTGTTAAGAACACTTCTAGGCTAAGCATCAGGTATTGTATGTGTTACAGAATGGTACATGCTTCATGTAGTCTTTGTACGTTTGTTGTATAGCTTTTTATGTAATTTGTATTGCACTGTGAATGTGATTCATAATAAACATTGAAAATCTGAACTCTGGATTCTGGAGGACTCTTTAAAATCATGAAATACTGCAAAACATAATTACATTATATCAAGTATAAAAACTGAATTCCATGTTTAAACAGGGACTTTAAATAGACAGCTAATTGAAGATAAGCATTAACTCTGCAGTCATCCAACCTTGAAAAAGGGTGAATTTGTAACAGCAGGGATTTTCTTCCCCAGAGTTACTGAGGACATGATTAACTTCACACTGCAGTTTTCCTAGTAAAATATGGAAGAAGGTATTCTTGTATCAAGCTGTAGAGATTGCTGGATGGAGACTGTTAAAGCATTTCTCCCTCATCTGTGTGTCATGTGGTTGTTTCTCTTTGGTTTGCTTTTTAACTTGTAAAAATTGTTTGCTTTTTAACTTTGCTTACCTCTTTGGGTAATAGATGCATGCTACTGATGTGCTCACAGCAAAAACAGATTGTAGTGGCTATTGTAGATGGTATATATATTGTGGTATAGTAGAATTGTTAATTTAGAAAGCAACTATTTTGTATATCTCATTTAACATCTGAAACCAGGTAAAAACTTCTGAAAACAGGTAAACACTCAATGAATTTCCAAACTCAGCTTTAAACTGGTCAGAAATTAGAATCTTCCAACTAGAGATGGTCTAGAGTAACTTTCATGAAGCATAACTGTTTACTAAGGACATGAAGTACTGTATCAGTATAATTTTCTGTTGAATATATTGAGTTAAATTGTGAAGCTTTAAAGAATCAAAGCTTCTGGTTTACACTTAACTATTATTATACAATTTTACAGTTAAAAAAAAAAACAAACCTCTTACCCCAGTTGGATCTGAGTTGCCTAGTAATCTTTTTTGCGTAGTACCTAAGTCATAGCAAAGCTGTCCTTAAGTATTTTCACTATTTTTAACAATCACCTCCTCAAATATGAACATGCAGCAGCTTTCTATCTGTGCCCCAATTGCTAGGAAATCACCCACTTTCTTTTGTCATATCTAAGAGTCATGCATAAAATGCTTGGATTTAAAAGTAATCCACATACCAGGCTGCACTTACATAACTGGGACAGATGTGGTTTTTTTGGGTTTTTTTTTTTCAATTCCAAAAAGCCTGAAACTTCTTATTAGAAAATATGTGCTTCAGTCATTCTGACTTGTAGGGGCAAAAATGAGTTTTACCGACTTGAGCATGAGTGAGAACTCTGGAGCTGAGTATCTTCTCTTAAATGCTGGCTTTTAAGTGTTTAGGCTTTATTCATTCAGCTTTCGGCGCGTATTTAAACTAGCATTGCTGATAATATCTTCTAGAAGGTGTCAATTCTCCAGGTTTTTTTTTTCCTATAGACTTAATAGAAGCCACTGTGAAATTCATCTTTTAAAAGCCAGTAGAAGCCCAGGTTCCTGCCTGAGTAGTTCCTAAATGCTAGGATTTTTGCTATCAAGTTCCTTGTTGACTCCTTTGGTCCTTTGTGCTGTTTCTTTTTTGAATTAATGAGTAAGCCTTCTGAATTCATAATGGTGACTTAGGTCTCTGGAGATCTGCAGGAATAGCTCTTCCAAGGCATGTTTAAACCTGATGTAAATTCTAGTCCAACGGTATTCAAAACTATGAATAAGTGCCAATCGTAAATATTGTCTCTAGCATGCATGGATTTGAGTGGGATGGTGCAAGCGGGCTGTAGCACTTCATTAAGTTGTGTGCTGCAGTACTGCATTCTTGCTCCAGTGTGTGTTGGAAGGCAGCTCTGTGGTGGTCCACCCCATTCCCTGGACACTGCAGAGCTCGCAATATGAGCTACAGCAATTTGATGAGGATAAGAATTTCTGCAAAAATTTAACTTGCTGTATTGCCAGCCTGGAAGTTTTTCTTAAAGCTATCTAGTCTGAGCTCTGTTTTTCAACAACAACCATCTACGTATGGGAAAACTTCACAAGCATCAAACCTGGTAAAAGCAGGATGTACTGGAGGCTTCGCTGAATGGTTGGGAGGCACAGTGTGTGAACAGGCCAGACATGAGTATCTCGGTGTCCAGTTTGATAGAAGAGTGCTTTTTACTTCTTTCATCTCTTCAGAATGCCTGGTTGCCGTAAGACTGTTGCTGGTAATGTTTGTGGTCATGCAGTCTTCCTGCTGCATATGTAGTCATCACTGCTTCTGAGTAAGAGAGAAGGAAAGGAGGGGGAAGCGAGAGAGAAGCTTTTTAAAAAGCTCTGAAGTTTTCTGAGTACACAAAGAAAAATGTGCAACTGCTCATTGCTTTATTTTTTTTATGCATCTAGTGATAATCCCCAGCTATGTACAATTTCATGGCTAGAGTCTCTGAGTACCTTCTCAGAATGTATTAAGCAATGTGACCAGTATCTGTCAAGTACGAGTTGTCCTCTTTCCAGTTGCACAAGGCTTTAAAATTGCTGGTGTTGTCAAAGGTCTAATGAGATTTTCCAAATACATGTGGATTTCTCTCGCATCCTTCTGTGAAAACCACTATAAAAAGTTTGTCCTTAAAAGCATCAGGTAAAATCGATAGGAAATTACAGTGAGGTTAAGAGGCTCTTGAACAGTGTTTAAATGAGTATTTGTCTGACATTCCCAAACTGCAAAGGCTAAAAGCAATGTGCTATTACAGATTCTACCCACATGATGAGGCTAAATTTAAGGCTAGGCACTCTTGCAGTACTGGAAGCTCAAAGGACTGTGTCTGGATCACAGTGGTATGTATCTCTTTGCTTTTCTGACTTCGTTTTATCACAAGTATCATGGTGATGAAGTTCGAGTTCACAGAGTCACATGAGAATCTCCACTTTCATTTTTAGGTACCTTTTGTCCTTGTCATAGTGAGGAAAACTTTAAAAGGTTTTTTTTTTTTTTCTGTTCGAGTCATTAAACTTGTATTTCTCAAAAATAAAAAAAGAAATGGAAACAAGCATTTAGGGGGTTGGGGAGGGGTGAACTGACTGTTGACTTGTGATTTCTGAGCACTGAAGGGAGCAGCAGCCTTGCTTCCCCTTAACGTCCATGGATGCTGATCGCTGTAAGATTTCCCCCAAACTGCACATATGGCAAGCAAGGTAGATGCAGGTAACTTTCCAGGTCTTTTAGGCAAGATACACAACTTGTTTCCTCACTAATACAAGCGTAAGGTGTATTTGATTCTCTTTTGTTAGGTACTTACTTGCAGGCGTTTAAGGTACAGAGCCATAACGCTGATAGGTTTTGAAAGCTGCTGGCAGTCCTCTCCATTCTGTGTTACTGTCTTAGAAGGAGAGAGATAAATCAAAGATCTCCCTAAGCACAAAACTTTGAACTTGTCAGATCCTGGGAAGTGAAGCTGGCACGTTTTGCTCTAAAGAGAGTAAATGCTTCATGATTGTGGAAGTATTTTTTTTTTTTTTTTTTTTTTTTTTTTTTTTTTCCCTGAATGTGCTGATCTTTTTACAAGGGGAGACCTTCCCTCCCCATTTCTGAAGTCCCTCCATAAAAACCACTTCAGGGGCTTTTTTTAAAGGGTTCTGGAGACTAAATGGAAGGGCTGTGCTATGACCTGAGGGCATCTTTTGATAGCTGCCTCAACAGGTGCTAAAGAATTGGATTCAGTGTTAGAGGTAAAGACAATCTTTTGAAGCTCTGAGTGCTCTGTGCTTCTATTTCTAGTAGCAAGTATCAGAAACATTTTTAATCACGAGAGGGTTTAAAGACAGCTAGCCATCCTTAGATGAGCTTCTGCTTTGCATTTTCTTCTGCAGAAGAATGAAAGTTACTCCATGGTGATAATTAGCTCTCTCATTTGCAGGTGGGTGTTTGTGCTTTACGGTAACACTTCAATAATTGTGCTCATTGTGAAAAGAAAATAAGGGAGTTAAGCTTTGCTGTCTCACCAGTCGCTGCCAATGCGTGCCCTGGTTTTAAGGACTTTGTATCAAGGTTTCATCAATGGTATCTGATCTACCAAGGAGGTGAGTTCTATGGGGCATCTACAAGTTTCAAAGAAAGATGGTACACCAGGCTTTGGTAGCTCTGTATTTCTTCTCTTGTCAGAGACAACTACAATCGCTGCCAATGGAGGCTTCTGCGTGCAGGCTGGGAATGCTGCAAAGACTTGGAGGTAAGGGGTATGAATTAAATAACTTCCCAAGACTTTCCAATTCTTACTTCCGCCCCTACTACTCCTTCGTGATAGCATGACATGTTTGTTGTCTCTTTTGCTTCTCTGGCATCTGGTCAGAGAGGATGAATTTTGTGGGGAAAAAAAAAATACTTTTCTGTTGAAATTCACCGAAATACTTCTAGGTATATCAGAGATGTTTCCTTTGTGGCTTCAGTCCATGTTAAACTCTGCGTGACCCTGCTTTTCAGATGTTAAACATTACTCCAGTGTAACTTTCTTAATACCCTGATATACTATGGGCAGCCTTTGTATAGCCGAATAATGACTGGGTTCAACTTGAGTATGGTATACATGTATACATTATTTCATCTTGACCATATCTCTTATACTTCCAGTTTCCAGAGCATTCCTCCCTTGGGAGGACTTCATGTTTGCGCTGTATTTTATCAGCATGTTAACATCTGGCTTTTCAAATTCCTCATATTCTCTAGGTGCATGAGAGCATCTGTAGTTCATCCTTTCTTGAGTAAATGTGGAAACTGTGTTGCCTATGTCTTTAAAAAGAACAACAGTGTGCAATCTGCTTCCTATTTATTCATCTTGTTTGGTGTCCTATAGAAATGCAGAGCAGCTGTAAGTGCAATTCCGTGTAAATTCTTATCAAATGGTAAATACTCTGCTAGAAGTTACACAGGATGAGATAACAAAAAAATGTATTCACACATAAAAGCATTTATTGAAATTAGTAGCCCCATGGACTTTCTGCCACGAGTTTTCCCGTGTCACCTATCTTTTGGCCCTGAGCTCACCCTGTACAGCTGTGGATTTACTGTAGAACTGGAGGTTTGGATGTTGTCTTCTGCTGACAGGTGACAGCCAGTGCGGGGAGGTGTGTGTGATCCCAGGCATGGGAAATGAAGATAGCTGCACAACACCTTTCGCAGGTTGGGCTGCATCTGCTCCTGATGAAGTCATTCATATATAAAGTAATCTGGCAGGAAACTTCTCATAGGAATGTTTCCTTCACTGATGGGAATATACGTTCTTCATTGTCCTTCAGAATATTTTAAACACTATATATACACACTCTACTAAGTGGGTTCATGGATGCACAAAAAATATAAACTTTTTTAAAATCTAAAGGAATATATTGGTATTTGAAAATTGTTTCTGTTTCACTTAACTCAATCGGACTTAAAATTCCTTTTATGACTAGAAAACAGGTCTTTTTCTATAGTGCATGGACTTGTTTTTATCACTCTAAATTATCTTCATTTTGGACTTTAAATCTCTTGTATGAAAATCAGTATTGCCTGCCCTGCTGCCTGGACCAGCCGATTTGATATAGAGGATTCCACAAGTGGTGGTGGTGGTGGGGTAAGCGTCTTGGCATTTTACTTGATGTTGTGATTTTCTGAAGCTGCTCAGAGCGTTTTCCTGGCAAGTATATATTAATGAACAGAAGGCAAATGAGGTGATTGCTGGTGCGTGAAGGAAGTCATATGTGTCAGCATCGCTGTTTGGTTGCGGTTTAACTGCATTTGTAGAAAGCTATACTTCCTATTAATACACAGGAATATTAACCAGCTATTCAAAAGAAAAAATTATTGTGTGTGTGTGTTTTGGGGGTTTTTTGGGGGTTGTTTTTGGTTTTTTTTTTTTTTTTTTTTTTCCCCAGCAGGTAGATGATCCATGGAATTTCTTGCCAGCAGTGATTTACAGTCAGAAGCCTACATGGATTCAGTGAAGGCTGATGTGGACAGTACTTGCAGAAGTGATGTGTCGAGGGTTACTAAACAGATGCGCCACATCCTGCTTGGGAAATCTGAGTAAGAAGTAGTTGGAGGCTTGCAGAGTACTGGGGGAAGTCTCTTCTGTGGATGGCCACCTAGGCCAGAAGGAAGTTGATGCACGGGGGCCCATGACTTGGTAGAGCAGGCAGGAGGCTGTTGAGCTAGACGGATCATTTGGCCTGAAACAGTGCCTCCTTTTTACGATCTTTTTCATATAATCTCTCGGCTGCTGTCAGGAAACACTGCGGGAAGTGCAGCTCTGGCATGCCAAACTATCCTTGCCATGTTTGATTCTCATCTCTTCATTCCTTTTCTCTGCAAGAAAAGGAATCTCTCTCGGTATTATATTCTTATTTCTTCTCAGTGCCTAGCCTAGAAAGAAGAGCAGTATCCCAGATTTGAGACCCCAACTTCGATTTCCTTCTCTGCTGAGTTTCCATAGCCTTTCCACGCCTCAGTTGCTGCACGCGTGCAGAAAGCAGCAGCAGCAGCCAAAGGGCATTCTCCGGATAAATTTCTGTGCAAGAGTCCTCCTGATAAGGAAGGCAAAAGGGTTTTGCAGTGTGTTTGACGCAAGTGACCCTTGGTAACAGCAGTGTGGGAAATACATGTGGGTGTGGGGCCTCATAACAG
>WHYT01016333.1:89525-113231 GCA_009806455.1 Tetrax tetrax | reverse complement strand
TCCAATGATCCCCTTGATGCCCTTTTTTTTAGGAAAAGATAAACTTTAGCATCCAGATTGTTTATTTTCCACTTCTAAATGAAAAACATTTCTTGTCAGATGAGGAAAGAAATTATCAACTTAGTGTTTCCTAATAGGGAAATATTTGTGTTCTTGCTTTCTCTTGTCCTTTGAGTAGAATATAAAAATGCAACTTGATATTTTCTGCCTTTTGCAATCCCTTAGGTTTTGTTAGTGATGCAAAACTTTGCATCAAAGTGGTTAGCCTCTTCAAAGCTTTACAAGCAAGAAATAAATGAGTCAAAACAGATAAAATATTTAATGCAGGCTGCTAGTTTTGATTCTTTTATTATCTGAGATTTAGAAAAAAACAAAACAAGAACAGTGAAACCTACTTTAATTTATTTATTGGCAAGTATAAAAAAAAAAAATTATTTTAAGCTACTGTCTTGCAGAGTATGAGAACTGTTGCCTGTGGTATTAATAGAAAAGTTGTCTTAATCCCAAATAGCGCATACGTTTCTCTATCCTTCCTCCTTTGATAATATTTCCTGCCTGTGTTTCTACCTGGGATACTAGTTCCTGAGCTGTGTTTTGTCGTGAAAGCATGCATTAGTACAGCTGGAGAGCAGAGAAACAGGTAAAAGTGTGCAAATATTGGCGCAACATCAGGCGGATAGGGCAAAAACGCTGGTTATTGCCTAATTTGCAATTAAGTAGTGATGCTTCCATGTTTGTGGTTTTTATTCCTTCCCCTTGCTGTGGTGCAATTTCATCATTGTACAACAGTGTGACAATACCTAGTGACTTAGGGCATCACAGGGGTTTTTCTTCTGTTCGACTCTGCACGTGCATCTGCAGGAAGGGCGGTGAGCGGCGAGGTCGCGGGATGCGCGCTTGGGATATCTGGATGCAGCTGCCTGCTTTGTTGGCGGCTTCCCGCATGATGTATGACCGCCCTGCGCCGCAGCTCTGAAATGTCAGGGCTTTCAGTGCTTGCTTCACACGAGCTTATCGTGAGGGTAGATAACGGTAAAGGCTGCAAAACACTTAGAGCCAAGGTAACGTGAATCATACCGGTTCTTAAAATAGAAAGCCCACCTAAACACTCTCTGAGCTTTTTCTGCTCAGTCATATTGGTGAAGCGTGTGCATGCTGCTCCTGTTTTTCACCGGTGCTTGGCACGCCCGTGACTGCAGTCTCCTTGCAGATACAGTGCACGTGGCTGCTTCGGGTGTTGGACCCCCCAGGGGAGCTCCTGGGTAACCGGCTCCTTGTTTACTTAGCTTAGCGTAGGGTGCGATGACCTGGTCCCGATCCATTTTTAGTAGCACTGCATCCACACCAGTCTTTCATCAAAGTGGATATTGTCCTTAGCTTTGTCTTTTTTGAGTAAGTACCCATGGAATTTTCTTGTTTCTTTTTCCCCTTGGTTATTAGATGTCTTAGTGTTAATGTCAGGTGTCAGTTTTTTTTTCTGAGGGAGCCCTGTGAAACAGACAACATACGACCAGTAACCAAGTCTCCTCTGCTGAGCACTGTTTGGAGTGGGTGAACTTCCTGAGCACGCGTAGCCAGGGTAGGCGCTTTCCTGCACGTGTCCGGTTAGAGGACTATACAAAAGCTAACCTCTGCCTCCCTGGGGGTTTCCTTCAGGGATCAGTTGGCCACTGTGGAGTTCCCAACAGCCTGACAAGAGGCGGTTCGTTTGTGCGACACTGGCCTGAGGAATCGAGAGCTGTGATGGCTTTCCTGTGGTGACATGGCGCTCTTCCCTGCCCTGTGGGTTTGCCTGCTGTGCTGGCCACCTCGGCCTCTGGCACTGACCTGCTGCGTGGCAGCCGAGATGGTGACACTCTACGGGCACGTTTAGCAGCAGTGTAATTTTCCTGCTGTGACCTTATTCCTTGTTTCCTCACACTGGGGCCTTTGTTGCTCCCCGCTGGCCGTGAGGTGGGCCATGCCCTCATTTTAGCATCGCACCTCACCAGGAGCCATGCGAGCAGGTGGGTGAGGAGTGTACACTGGGCTGCGGCTGGGCTGACACACCTCAAGCGTGCAAGCATGGCAATGCCAGGCAGTGCCAGCCTGGTTGTGATTTCAAGGGAGGAAGTGCTTTTTTTTTTTTTCCTTCTTCTTTATCTTATTTTAAAAGCAGACTTTTGCTCAAACTCAATATGGTATTTTGAAGGAAATAATGTTCTTGTGTGTCCAAATCTCTACTGCTGTGTTAGGGAAACAATAGTTCTGTTAGTAAACAGCTGGTGTAAAAACAGTGTAGTGTTCAGGAGCAGAAAGTAATTACAAGGACTAAAATAGAGAGGAGCAGAACCACGTACACACTGGTGTATTTGCTGGAATTAATGACAGTCTGATGTTGTTTATTTTTTAAAATTGATTCAGCCCAGATCGGTGTTGTCTGCAGGATGCTAATGCTAAAGCTGCAATGTTTAATGGACAGAAATATTTCCATGTCAGCCTGGCCCACCTGGCTGCTCTGTGCACAGGCCAACACGGGCAGCTTGCTTCGAAGATGAAAATAAGGCTGCTTGGTTGCTGCCGGGTGTCGAGTAAGCACAGGGAAGAAAGGAATTTTAATTTCTTTCTAGCCTCTTGGAGAGTTTCTCTTGAGGTAATGGCACTGCGCGTGTTGCTGGTGACTTGCTTTTCTGAGAAGGATTTCTGATTTTTAACAAGCTGCTTGGCATGAGATGATTTAGCTGAAGGCCTCTGGTGGAAATCTGTTCCCCCTGCCCTCGTGATGGGTCGATACATGGACGCAGCACCAGAAATTAAAAGCTGCACTTCTGTTTCTAAGGTAGAAAAGGCAGTTGTACTTGGGGTGTGCTGTATTTTATTGTATCATCAAAGCTGTTATAAATGTGGAGTAGCATCACTTACCCTCTTTTTATACTCACAAAGCAAAATGATGGGCATTAAGTGCTTTGCACTAGACCGAATGATGAATCATCGTCGTAGAAGGGCACATGAAATGATGTCAGGGTTCCCTTTCGGCCCATAATCCACAAATGAATGGGGGGGGGGATTAATTTGGGGTCTCTTCATCCTAGCTTTATGATCTATCAGCTGACTTCAGTCCAGAATTTAACTATTTCAGGGGCTAAATCATGCTGGAAGATTATATTCTGGACTTCCCTCCCCATTTTTAAACCCACGTTATCCTTGTGGCAGCAGCCAAATTGCCCTGTATGGAAAGGTTAAAAGGTTACGTATAAGGAAAACAGAGCTCGAGACTACCTCTGGTTGCTGTTGCACTTCATACAGACGCATGTTATTAGCCAGATTTCTATAACATGCAGTTCCTTGCTTAATAAAATTATTTATTTAGCTAATGACAGAGGAATCGAATGCCGCTGGTAGTGCCAATTCTAAAAACTGGCGCATTCCTCCTTTGTTGAATTGCAGTTTATTGTGTTAACCAAGACATAGTATGAAATAGTAGCAAGAAAAGTTTTATCTTGTGGTAGGCTCAGTACAGTCTTCAGAGAATAATCCAAGAAGATTTTATTTTGGGAGTGAGGGGACGATAGGATAGATGTGGTCACTGTGCTGCAAGGTTCCTAAGTAGAGTAGGGGTATATTACTAATTTGTTAAAATTTCCTGGTTAGAGTGAAATAGAGAAACAACATTATTTGTTTTGCTGAACTTCCTTTTCTGTGACTTGTTTAGCCTTTCAAACCTTTTTTCAGTGCAGCAAATACTGCTAACCCCAGTTCTGAGTGGGTATTTTTCCAGTTTATATAGCCTTTTTGTGAGATTGGATAGGATATTAAAAAATAATAATAAAAAACCCAAACATGAGTGATCTCTCTTCCTCTAGTTATATGAAAGGTTCTATTAACCCTACTCATATTTCGTAATTTCCCTGGCAGTTGACTATGAAATTTGACCTATTTAAATGGTTTTACTGTACTACATTTCCTGGAGACCTTTCAAGATAATTTGCTTCCTAATCTAAATTTAACAGTTACATAAACCACATTTTGGAGACTTGGAAATTTCTACCTACTGCCTCTGCTTTTTTTTTGTAGACAGGCCGTATTGTAAAAATGTAAGTACAGAATTTTAATCGTAGATTTGCATGTAGGTTGTCATTTGATTTTCATACATAGATGCTGTTTCTCTTTTTAATAAGATAAAGAAAGTAGGTTATTTTTTGTCCCACTTGAAAGTTTCCTTAGTGCTGTGACCAATTCCATTTTTGTTAGTCTATTTTAAAATGTGAAGAAATAAAATCTTACAGGTCTAGGATATATTTGCGTTACAATTCTTGGAGTTTTTTGATTGCCTTTTCCTTCTGTATAGGTCTTAAAAGGTACTGAGCATCACGTGGGTATGTTTAACCTTTCTCTGTAACAAACTGAAGCCAGTAAGGAAGGACCACTACTCCTTGGAGATACTGTTTTGTTCAGAAATCTTGGTTGGATTTGCAGATTCATTTTTGCATGCTTGTCACTGATGTCTTGGCTCCTGTGCTGTGTGAGTTCAGACTCTGTGAGATACTTCATCCTTCTTTCTGCTAACTCTGTTACTGATGAACTAGCCTGAGGAATGTGTCAGAACAAGAGGATAAACGTAATAGTTTATTTGTTAGATTTAGTTGTTTACTCTGCAAACTGAAAAGGGAAGAAAGTGCTGTTGTTTCTGCAGGTACTTGAAATGGGTTTTTCCTTTGAATTAGCGTCTGAAACTTTGTTAACTGTCTGCTGTTTACATAGGCTACTTGACTGAATTGTTTATTTATTTGTTTATTTTTAAGTAATGCGTGGTAGCTAGCTTTTCAGTGGCTGTTTCTTGTTCACTTCAGCAGTGCAGATATTTGTGAATAAGCAAAAAGGAACAAACAATTTAGAAATAATTAGTTGCAAAACATCTTCCCTAGATTTTTGGAAATACCAGTGTTACCCTTTAAGTCAGATTCTTGCACGTGCTGGCTGATTTAGCTTGGGATCCATGTTTAATTTCAGCCAGGTAAGTGCAGGGCGTCTTTCTCCTGGCTTTATTTGGAAGTGCAGTCGTGTGCTGGATTCAGCATTGGTTTCGACTGCAGGGCAAAATTCCCAATATGGGGAGCAGCCTTCGGGAAGCTGAGGAAACACACTGGCAGCATAGTGTTGATGCCTGTAGCTGAGGAGAGGGCGTTTCCTGGGGTCATTTTTGGTTGAACACCTGATGGGTTCAGGGTATCTTGACTTGTGTTCAGGTGTTTAGATGATGGCAGAGAATGAGGCAGATTTCTCTTTTTTAAGTTGCAGGTCTTGTCTTAAGCTGTTGTGAGCAGATGTGAGCAGCATGCAGTCATGGCTTGGCAAGTCAGAAATAAGACAGAGATGGAATATGATTCAGGTTTAGGAATTGCTCTGGTAATTAATATTAAAAGTGATGCCAGAAAATGTTCCTTTGCAATAATTACCTGGAGAGTTGAGTATGTTTTTGCAACATGATTATTTCTTAATGTCACTCCTGTACTTTAATTTTAATTTAAAAGATCCCCAAATCTTTGAAATTTGTATATGTTGTCATACAAGTGATCAATCAGTCCTTCTGTGGATTTTTTTTTTTTTTAAAAAAAAGGGCAAAAAAAGCTGTTGATCAAGGCATGTTACATTCTTATTTTTAATAATAATTTTTAAGGTAATCTGTGCTTGACCAGACAACTTGAGCACACGTTGAATCCACAGCCGAGGCATCCCTACTTAAAATTTAAGGTAGTGAGAATCATTACTCAGTGACTGGGAAATAAGGGTTTTCTTGGGGCTTTTTGGGGAGGTGGAGCTACTTAACACTTTCGCTTTGCAACAATATTTCAGTGTTGAGTTATTTTACACTCCTTGTTTTTCTTAGCTTGTACATTGTAACTGCTAAAGAGTTGAAACTTTCTGAACTGCTAAAACCGAGTTCTCAAAATTCAAACAAAAGGTTCAGTGTGCACATTTGCAAAACACCTGGATGAAGACAGAGGAAATAGAAAGAGGCTGATGGTTTTAGCTGCTCACTGTCTGGCATTTCCATCCTGCTCCTAATGACGGCTCATCTTTTCTTATCTCTCTTTTTCTTTATAAGTAACATCTATTTGAGGCTGTTTTCTTTTTGAACTATTCTATGGAAAGAAGTATTTCGTATCTGTTGTAAAAAAATTTACTAAATTTTTCATTTTGTGTGTAAGAATAATACTATTTACTTGATTGTCTTTGGTGTTGCCACATGCCATTCATTATAATGATACTCTGAGGTAGGAAAAGGGCATTGTCAATCTCATTATTTTTTCTCATCTTTCATAAGTCTTGATGCACATGTTGAAAAAAATTAATTGTGCTCCATTATTCTAGGCTTCATTGTCACCATAGTTTTCAGGGGTGAAGTTAGAAAAGGGGCAAAGCTAGGATATGTGAGATTGTACCCATTTCTGTGTTATTTCTGTAAGTTTGCAGATGACACCAAGCTGGATAGGAATGTTGATATGCATGAGGGTAGGAAGGCTCTGCAGAGGGAGCTGGACACCCTGATCGATGGGCCAAGGCCAACTGTATGAGGTTCAACAAGGCCAAGTGCCAGGTCCTGCACTTGGGTCATGACAACCCCAGACAACGCTACAGGCTTGGGGAAGAGTGGCTGGAAAGCTGCCTGGCGGAAAGGGACCTGGGGGTGCTGGCTAACAGCTGGCTGAACATGAGTCAGCAGCGTGTCCAGGTGGCCAAGAAGGCCAACAGCATCCTGGCTTGTATCAGGACTGCGGAAGTGGTTTTCCCCCTGTGCTCTGCTCTGGTGAGGCCACACCTTGAATACTGTCTTCAGTCTTGGGCCTCTCAGTACAGGAAAGACGTTTGGGTTCTGGAGCCTGTCCAAAGAATAGCACCAAAGCTGAAAACAAGTCTTGTGAGGAGCAGCTGAGGGAACTGGGGTTGTTTAGTCTGGAGAAGAGGAGGCTGAGGGGGAGACCTCATTGCACTCTACAACTACCTGAAAGGAGATTGCAGTGAGGAGAGTATTGGTCTCTTTTCCCACGTAACAACTGTTAGGATAAGAGGAAATGACCTCAAGTTCCATCAGGGGAGGTTTAGATTGGGTATTAGGACAAATTTCTTCACCAAAAGCGTTGTCAAGTATTGGAACAGGCTGTCCGGGGTAATGCTTGAGTCAGCCTCCCTGGAGATATTTAAAAGATGTGTAGACATGGTGCTTAGAGACATGGTTTAGTGGTGGACTTGGTAGTGCTGGGTTAATGGTTGGACTTGATGATGTAAAGGGTCTTTTCCAACCTAAATGATTCTGTGATTTTTGGTTCTGCTTGTTTAGTTTGGGTTTTTGATAAGCATGGATTGCCCTTTCTTTCTATATTCAGCTCTTGGGGAGGGATGTGTGTGTTTTTTGTTTTTTTGTTTTTGGGTTTTTTTTGTTTTTTTTCTTCACAGTCCTGTGCAAGCGATAAAAGATAAATGAGATGGAAGAAGCAGGAAATGAGGCATAGGGTTGCTTGCAGCCTTGCTCTGAACCCTGTCACCTGAATAACAGTATCGTTGTCTGAAGCTGAGGGATGAACTGGAGGGTGCCAGACTGCTTTGGGTACCTGGGCTGAAGCAGGGAAAGGCTGACCTTGGTTTCTGTGCTGTAGGGACTGGCTTTGCATCTCATTTCTTTCTGAACTGAGCGGCTTGCCGATCCTTCCGTGTTCTGCAAAGATAGATGAAGGGGTGAGATGGGAGCCTTACCATATATTGGGTGTTACTTTGGGATCCCTCTGTGATTGCTAGGGAGCGGGAAATGTTGTTAGTGAGCCTTTCAGATGAGCCCTCGTGCTTTGGGGTGGAAGTGAGCTGGAAGTTTTGTGGCAGGCCCAGTGTACACAAGGGTATAGCAAAGGAATCTCCTATTAAAAACAAAAGTGAAGCCCCCTGCAGAGGGTGGTCTTGTTGAACCATGTGGACTCTGTTACTCCTGCATTTTTTGGGGGCATACGGCGTCACTTCAGTGACCTGTCTAACTGAATGCGGCACGCCTGTGATTTGTTGTAGCTCTATGGGCTCTCATTCACTGTTGTTGCGGTTAGCATTGCAAAAAAATCAGGCAGGAATCCAGTGTTATTACTATTTGGGACTTTTAACCCAAGTGACTGCTTTTTCTGTTTCTGCCTGCTATGATGAAGGTGTAAATCTCTTGTCTGAGCTGCTACAAACTCGCTTCTCAAACACAGCTCTTAAGGGGTTTGTTTTGTTTTGTTTTCCCTCCTATGGAGTTATTGGCAGAGGTGTGCCTTCTATTTCAAAGTTCTTGTTACACTTGCTGTTTCTGTGTAGGCTGTCTTTGAAGTAGCCATCTCCTCTCTGCTTTCCCAGTTGCCCAGGCAGAAGTCCAGGCTTTCTGGGTGTTCCCTCCTGCAGTTGTCTCTATCAGCCTCGTACTTGACCCTGCTTTAGTTGAATGTTCATGTTGTGCTCTGCAGATAGCTGTCTTTAGTACGAAGTGGAAAGGTTTTATTGCTGCGTGTTTATATAGACGTAAGACGTGAGAATTGCCTGCCACAAGCTTTCAGCGCCTTTTAACAGCTGTTCAGAAATTCATCTGAACATAAAAACAGAGCAAGTAGCAAGCACGTGCATTTCTTGCTAACAATTGAAAGCAGGAAATACTGCTCAGCACACCTAGATTCATCTTTCATCATCTCCCAAGGTCTTGTGACATGTCCAATGGTCTGTAAGCCAGGGCTGTTTGGAACTGAAGGCTGCCAGCAGAGAAGGCATTGCCACGGGCAGGACCTGCTCCTTTTTAGGGAGCATGCCCTGAGGGGCTGAGTTTGGCTGCTGGAGTACAAGCTCTCAAATAGGCAATGCCGTTTTATTTGCTCTTTTAAAGTCCATGCCTTTCAATTTCATGAGTTGGCAAGATGAAAGTAGTCTTCTAGTCCTCCCCTCCCTACCGAGCAGTTAACTTCAAGTCTAGTGCCACCAAAACATGCACAAAGACAAGCCCTTCTGGCCCAAGTCTCTTCTACCCATCAAACAGCTTTTGCCTGAGAGATTATACGAAGTTTCTTTGTCTGACCAGTGCCTGCACAAACCACCTTACATTGCTAGCTGGAATCGAAGTCTTGCTGTGTTTTGGGTATTTTGTCTTTGATGTAGATCTTCTGTTGGTCACTGGTCTTCATATACAGCGTGGCTGCCTTGCCTCGCCTGGGTTGCTTGAGCTGTGAGAAGGCGAAATAATGTGAAATGAATTCTTATATACTGGGAGCTTATAGCTTGCTTAAGTGATACAAATGACGTCTTTTGATGTCCCATCCTGTTAACTGCTGTGTCCCATCTATCCTCCCCCTAAGTTAAATATCTGACTGAGAAGGTCTGTATCTACCTGCTTGAAAACTACAGGCATCACTTCCTTTGTCAACTTCTAGAAGTGTGGGCAATGTCTTCTTATAACAGATAGGTCAAAAGGATTGTTTTAAACTTTGAGTGGTCATTGCACTTAGGTTCAGTAAATTCACTCTCTTACATATAAAGGCTACTGAAAATTTCCACTAAATTAAACACTTGTGCTGAAAGCACAAGACTGTGTTGCAATCTCTTCAAAGCTTTTGGACAGGCTTCTCTTATCTGGAAATCTTGTTTATCCCACAGTCTCTGGATAATCTCAAGACCCGTTGTACAGTAACTAATGTGGAGGATTTGTCAAATGGGCTATTTAGCTGTATTTCATTTTTTTAATGACATGTGGTTTTGTTTAAGAAATGAATCTGCTTACGTTTCAGGTGTGGCCAGGCTGGCACTTCTAATACTGCAGGCATTTCAGGTTCAGCTGTCTGTAACCTACATGTACCCATCTTCTGCTTAAAAAAAAAAAATTAAAAAAAAAAAAAAAACCAAAAAAAAACAACCCAAACAGAGTTGTTATCTATTCTTACAGAATCATTTTTTACTTTTTTTCTCTAATGATTTGCTCATTCAATCCATTAAAAAGATAGGAGTGATTTTAATTTACTATTATTAATCATAAACTGTTATTGGTTCTTATTTAACAAATCTAACATTGAATATTATAGAATGACAAGAATTATAAGAATGTGTATGGATTTCTGTTGGCACTTGTTTAGAGTATATAGCTGATCACTATTTTGATCTTTCATCGATTAAGCAGCAGTGCAGAATTTTCTTTTTCCTTGTTCTCTGTATGTTACTTGTTCAAAAATCAATTTTGAAAAGCTCAATACCTTTTTTAATGCAACTGGTGCAGTACCACGGAAGTATTGGTCAGCAGTAACCTTTAATCACTTCTCAAACTTCTGAAAAACCATGGTTCTTGTGAACTAAGCAATGATCAGATGATTTAAATTAAATAGCATCAGTCACCATTTTCTGTGATTGTCTCTATTTAAAGTCTGGCACCTTTTTTTTTTTTTTTTTTTTTTTTTTTTTTTTTTTTTTTTTTTTTTTTTTTTTTTTTTTTTTAAGGTGAGTTATATTTCTAACTCCTTGCCTTGGTGTGCATCCACTTTTATTTCCTGGCCTCCACCGGTCTCTCAGCTAGCGACTGGCACCATGGCAACTCTTCCTCTGGCTGAACAGATGGGACATTGAGTCTCCTCCGAGAGCAGAGTGCCGCTCACGCCCTGCCGGGAATCAGCTGGCAGGTTGCAGTCCTTTCTGCAAGATTTAAAGCAAGCTCTGCCCAGCAGAGGCATGCTGGTTTTGAGGGTTCTCAGTTTCCCAAAGAATACTGTGGTCTAATAGTCGCTTGCAGAAATAAAACATAGTGGTTGAACTGGGATTATCTGTGTGCCTGAAAGCTCTTCAGAGGAGCTTTGCCTTTAGTGCGAAGAGCTTGGCATGAGCCAGCAGCCGGTGATTTTCTGGTAGAATGGTTGCCGTCAACTTTTTTTTTTCTTTTTAGGATGCGTCAGGATGAAACGCCACAGGCATCTAAGCACCAGTGACAGTTCAGACAATGAGAGTAAGTCATACCTACTAGTTTTTCTTTGGTCTATCACCCCCTTGTGGTTTCCTTCTGTGGTTTGAGGGCAAACCGTTTCACCTCCAATAATTAAAAAAAAAATGTTTCTTGCTTGGTTGCTTTTTGTGTTCTGTGGTCTTTGGTGTTCTGAATCCTGTTACAGGAGGGAAATGACACGAAAGATCCTGTAAACCTGGGGGGAGTTTTGAGTCTACTTAGAACTTGAAGAGAAATTTGTATGTCTTTCTCTTTCAGAGTTGGGGAAAAGAGAATTTTTACTGTTCAGGGTCCTATTTTGTAAATTTTATTTTATTTTATGGTTTTTTTAAAAGATGAGTCCTGTTGTCTCTTGTTATGCAGAGCCTCAACTTTAAAATTACTGGAAGTTGCAAGCTATTTGAGCATTGATGTGTTAGAATTATATGTAAGACAGAGTTATGACCAGTATATTGATTGTTATGTTATCTTATACTGGTTCTTGATCTATTCCACTTTGGTCTGTTACACAGTTTAGTAAAGTTGTATTTTAAATGTTCCTTGGCACACGTCTACCCGAGGTTGCATCTTCCCATTTTATCTTCAAAAAAAAAAACTCTGTAAAGCTCAATCTTGTTTGTTTCTTACCTATCTAATAATTCTACACATAATGATGAATCACTGGTATATTTGGTCATCAGTATATCCTGTGCTGAAATAACATTTTGACCAGAAGTGTCAAGATTTCACATTACCATTTTTTTGCATCTCTCATCAACACGCTTTAGTATCCTTTTTTGTTTGTTTTTTTTTTTTTTTAGCACTTGCAAACTCTATCCTTGGTTTTAGTCCTCCTTACACATTGTTATAAAGGAAATGAAGGCAAGTGGACTGCCTTCTTGTTTCTGTTTACTCGTGCTTGTATTGGGCAGAGCAGAATGTACCCATAAACTCAATGTGCTGTGGTTTTACAAAGAACGAGGGGAACAGGAGGAGCTGTAATCAAGCCTACAGATTGCCTAAGAGTTTTTGCCCACATCTTGTCAAAAAAATTATGATAATTCAAGAGACTGGAGTGTCTTGTATTTTACTGAAAAATTAAATGAATTGAAAGGAGCTATAATGGTTTATTTTGTTGTCTCTTTTTTTAACAGGTCCTTCCACTTCTTTTTCTTGTTCCAAATACAGGAGCAAGTCAAAAACACCAGCAAATGAACAAAAGAAACCTGCTGAGGTAAGAACCGGGGTTAAAGATTGGTTGCTGGTAGGTTTGGGTTTTTTTGATTATGTAGTTTTCATGTTTCTAAGCCTTGAAATCGTGAGCTTTGAACTAGTGCCAGTGAGTCCTTTTGTCACCTGTCAAATTCTCCGTGAAACTGTGTTTTCCCTTCTGCGTGAGTATTATAGGAGCTCTGGTGTTTGATGTCCCAAAACGACTTATGGCATTTGCAGACAGAAACGTGAAATTTTTTCTTCCCCTGAAATTTAGTCTCATTTGGAAATTGAAAAAGCCGAGATGTTCTTATGATTTGAGAGCATTCCACAGAAAGAAGTGGTTCACAGGTATAAGGATACTTTCTTTCTGCTTTAGGATAAAGCAGTGGGACACTTAAGGGGGCAGGATATGTCTGAACAGTGCTTACTCATCTTCTGCTTTCTCAGTCTTGGCTTTTTACCTTCAATAAGGCTTTTTTTGCTCTGCCCTCTCTACCTGTTAGGACCTCTTCACCACTGCCACTGGATCTGTATTCACCAATTGAGTACATTGACTTTTATACACAATCCAATGCTGAAATCCATCCTATCAGTCATTCCGCTGGGAGCCCTTTTTGGGGAGGGTTTGTGAGCTGCATTCTTCAGGTTTGATGCTTGCTTTCTTAAGGGCTGAAATGAGATAAGAACTGCAAATGGGAGAAATGTTTCTTGCAGCTAATTCCGCTTACTTGCTATCACATTCCCTCCAAATGAGTCCTCCAACATGTTAGTATGACTGTTGATGCCTGAGGTTACTGAAAAAAAGACCCACTTTGCTTCTCTGGAATTTAAATCCAGGAGTTACGTCCCAGAAGTAATTTTGTGTACTATAACAGCACCTTTTTACCCGCTTAGATACTGCTGTGAGAAATGGCGTAAACTATCTAGATTGTGCTCATACAGCAAAAGCTATTCAGCAAACATACTTCGTGCTTCTTTTCTAAATGCTGTTAACTAGTTTGATTTGGTAGGAACAAGGTAAATGTTACAGAACACATCCTTTCTTTGGAAGCTTAATTTTTATCACAGGTTAATTGAAGAAAACTCATTGATTCGTTTCCAAAGGAGAATCTTGCATGAATGTTTCAATAAAAGCAAAATTGGCCAGAACTATCTGCATAATGTTTTATTTACAGCCACCAAGAACATTAAGAAAAGCCTACTATGCTTTTTACCTGTAAAATGTTGGTCTGGGGATTATGGTACTGTGAGAATTTTAATCTTAAAATGGCTCATGGCTACCAGGGTCTTGTAATTGTTGCTTGTGTTTGCCTGGACAGTAGCTTTGTTATCAGCCAAGCTGGGCGAACGGGAACTGAAGCACATAAGACTGCCAGACTTGTTGCTGTTTTAAATACATCTCAGTGCCAGTCCCTTACCAATCCCTTCTTTCTGCTCAGCTATCTAGCTTTCTTCTTTTTTCTCTTCCTCTTAGGGATTTTCCTGTTACTGTTTTCTTTGCCTTTGCTCCATCCGGTCTTCATGTGTGTATGTACATTATAAACAATAATTATGAATATGTAGTTCATGTACATAGCATACAAATGTTCTGTTTACATAACTTCTAGGAACTAAAATGAGCGATATTTTCAGTTCCTCCTCCTGAGATAATCTTTGCTACTTTCTACCTGTTCCAAGACAAAATCTTGAGCCCTTTAATGCTTGAAAATATGAAACTTTGAAGGATAAAATCTAGAGTATACACTTGGAATTAAAAACCTTCATGTCATAAGGTCATCCTTCCAGTAATACTGGTATCTTTTTGTCATCTTTCATTTAAGGTCCTGCTGCTAGAAAAAAAAGAAATATCAAGCCTTTTAGAATACATCTTCTTCTGGAGGAGTGGCCCAAGTACAATATTTAAAAATAAAAATAAAAAAATCCCCTGGGAAAAGGAATGGAAGGGAAGGTGACAGTAGTAATCTCTACGGCATGTACATAAGACTCTTGGCTATCCTTCCAGTTTTTCCTTTCCTTCTGCTAGAAGCAAGCATTCCTTCCAACCCCTTGAAAAGCATATGCTGGAAAGTGTATTGCATGAAATGCTGTTGTCAGCAGAGCATTGAAATTGATTATTTATGCACCAAGTGGTGACAACGGTATAAAGCAAAGACTGAAAGGAGACCCTACCACACACCCTTTCAAAAACTGTGTTATAATTCCACAAGTTTTTTGTAGTAATGGTTGTCTAATATCTATTAGATAGAAATTTGAAATTTTAGGCTGACAGCATCCCTTTAGTGAGGGCTCTCTTTAACAAGTTGGCATTGCTCTCCTTTCACTCACCTCTGCTTGCCAGGAAGCAGGCTGTTTCTTGAGTTAGTGATGCAGAAAATCCAAAAGGTCAAAGCTATAAATAGCTGTTTGGGAATATTTTTGCTCGTGGTCTTCATACGTTAATTTTTCTTTCATGCCAGTAAGCCTGGCTTTCTCAATTAAATTGCATGTGGATACATAGGCTTTTTTCAACTTTCTCAGCCATCTCCAGTCCAACCCAAGTACCTGGGTTCTCTCTCCAAATAAAACCCCTGTTTTGGTACTATGACCAACAAGCAAGTTAGTGTATCTCTCAGCTGCTTCACAAGACTTGTCTGTATGTGCCATGGTCCTCTGTGGTCACCGATTAAAAAATGAGGAGTGTCTGCAGCTGAAGACTGCTCTGCCTTGAATTGCCTCCCAGGTGCTTCAGAATCAAGATGAGTGTGGGCACGGCCTCAGTGGAGCGAGGTAGCCTGGTGTTACTGCAGGGCAAAGGGGTGCAGTATTAGTGTGCAGATGTCAAAGCCTGTTCCCAGAGCCTCACTTACCCCAGGGGTTTGCATCGATGCAGAAGGGCTGTTACTCTGACAGGCCTGAGGTGACACCTGGGGTCCACTTATCCCATTCTCCTCCTTGGAGAAGATGATGAGAACAAGGCAAGCTTGTAGCGATGCCTCCTCAGACCATGGTGTTTCTCTGTGTAGTATCAAAAGCAAGACTGTGGCTCTTTCTTGGGACCCCCCTTCTGGTTTATAATCTATTACAAATGACTGAAATGATGACTTAAAAATTCTGCTATCTGATTAGCTTTAGCATTTACTTTGAATAAATAAATAGCGTTAAGGTTACAGGCACACCAGTAGTATAAGTCAGGACAGTTTTTCAGACCCTTTTGATGATGTTGGCCACATGCCTTTCCTGGTGTTGCCCCTCACAGACTTGAACCTAGACAGGAGGGGCTTGCAAGCCTTAGCAGTAGGCTGTGTGGGAGTAGCAGGGTAGAAGGCATTTGGATGTCTGGCTCAGCATGAAGCCTGTACTTTGTAGTTTCCTGTCTCTGTGGAAGCTGCAGCAGAAAATGATGGCAGAGTAGCTGGAATCACTTTTGCAGGAGAACTGTTGGCTGGACCATCCTAAATGACTGACTCTGTTTCTTTTCCTGTAGGCTAGTGGGGTCACAAAAGAGCCCAAGAGATCTTTATGACACTCAAGCTTATATATAATTTTTTTCAATCCTCTCTCCCTTTTACAACTGTAAAGGAGTTAAGTTAGGATTGTGCTGGGGTTGTTTTTTGTTTTTTGTTTTTTTAACCCTTCCCATGTAAGATGGCAGTATTTTATCTCTCTTTGCAAATAGGGTTTTCAATCTCACAGCAATAATAGTTTTTAATCCCTCATTACTGATAGCAACAGCTGTGTTATCATGTGAAATCTAGCTTGTCTTCCACAAGTAAATGGTCTCCTTTCATTACTTGGGTATGTGAAACCTTTTTTTTAGTGGCATTTAACTGCCACATAAATCATGGGTCTTGATCCTGAGGAGAGCAGCCTGTAAGACTAGACTCTTGGCAGAAAATGGATTCTTTTGGCAGTTTGGAAGTAGTCGATTTTGTCTTGTGAATGAATGAGCAACATGGCTAAATCATATTGCTTTGCATGTACCATGCATAATGGAATAGGAAACTGTTACCTTTAGCTGCATGCGTACCGTAGAATGCTCTAAATTAACTGCACCAACTTGGACATCTGTACAGACTTCTCAAGACCTCTGATGAACGTGCCTTACGCTTTTCAATGAGCAACTTTTTAACCTGCTTGGGTTGGTTGATTAAAAAAAAATTACAATACTTTTATGTAAATCAGAGGTGCAACCTCATTGGTTATTTTTGTGATCTTTTTTTTTTTTGCTTTAAGAAGCTGTCTCGGCTATTTGAACTCTTTAGCAAGAAGTGATTCAAATGCATAAGGGCATGGAAAAGCTTACTTGTGAAAAGGCTGAGTTATTTTACCTTTGGAAGTGAATGGGCGGGTGTAACAGTGAAGTATGAATGGTCTGGAAACAGCAGAGATAGAGCTTCAGTCCTGCATGTTCTTGTGATGGAAGAATTGGGGAGGAAAGGCAAGGGGGGGACGAATGAGGCCGAAAGTTAGGAAATCTGTAGCAATGAAAAGGATATCCTTTTCCGTGCATCGTGTAATTAGATGGTGAAGCTCATCTGCTACAGGAAGTTGTTGAGACTGAGAATTAAACAAGATTAAAAAAAGGAATTGGACAGATGATAACAAGTACAGATTTTTCTAAATATCTGTATAAATTAATACCATTTTAAAAATCAGTTGTTAGGATTAATCCAAAATCTGAAGCTTATGTCTGATTAGCAAACAGAAGGAAAGTTTGACGTATTCTTGCACATTCTTCTGGCTCATGAGATACTGTCAGAGACGTGATGTTAGGTGGATTTGATTTAGTATCTGATTTTCTGGCTTTTCCTATATATGCTTGTAAAGGAGGCTAGAAGATTCATGGCTATTTAGAAGAAAAGTACATATTTCATTTGCTTGAGTCCTGGATAATCCATAAAAATAGTTTTAGGGAGTAGGGGTTTGAACATTAGGATTTATTGCAGTGCACGTCCAAGTTGGATGTTTGAGAACTACAAATCTAATGCTATACTTATGCTGTCTGTCTCAGCTTTTTTTAATGCCGTAAGTTTTTCAGTCCAGTCAGTATACATGCCTGAAATTGTAGCTTAATTTCCATTTTAAAATTATTCTGCCTTTTATTTACTTTGCTAACAAAAAAAATTCCCAACCAAACAAATATCCCACGCTTTATTGAGTCTTCAGACCCCTTTATAACAAGGTGCCTTAATTCAGAAACTTAATGCCCAGGTTGCAACATATTCATGAGAAAAAATCTGCCTCTGCAGGGTGAGCCACCAAATTTTGTCCTTAGAACTTCATCCTCCATAAATGGTCAGTCTTTTGCAGAGATTGTGAAACGTCTATACAGAGGTTAAACTGTCCATGCTCAGATACTGTATGGCTGTGTTACATTGTAATAGATCGTATTACAATCTGGCTTTGTTTTTATTTTTTTACGAGGTGATTTTAGGTGTAAACTCCTGCTTTATAAGTGTGTTTGAATTTTGCTGAGATTATTCTACTTTAGAGCTACAGTAATAGAGTAAGCTTTGGTGCTTATGGGAATAAAAAAGTACCAGATGCTTTCAGAGGTGAGGAAAAAAAAAAAAAAGATTGTTTGACCCCAAACATGATGAAAAACTCTTGTGTAATTTACTTTACAGAAATTGCCCACTGTGGTGCAAGTATTTGGCACTTGAGATTTCAAAGTTAGCCTTCGAGATGGGTTGTGAAGGAGACAATTCAGGAAAATAGTAGCTGGTTCAGCTTTCTCTGGTTAGAGGAGCTATTGGCCCTCATTCCATATTTTCCATTGAAGATTTCTGATAGTATATTCTTGGGAGGAGGTGAGTGGACAGGATGGGATATAGTAGTTCCCTCCTGCCTTTTAAAAATCGTGGCTCTATGTTTCTGGGGCAGTGGTTCTTCTGACTCCCTAAGCAGTGGGCATGAGGAAGAGAAAAGCATGTTGCTGACTTGCTTTGGGCTCTGCCAGGTGCAGGGGAAGCCTTAGGACTGAATCGATTAGATGTAATCCAGCAGAAATCCCACTTTGATTGTAACAACAGAGCAGTTAACCCATAATTTACTTAAACCTTTGAGGCTTGGGTTCCCAGTCATGGCCTAGGTGTCCATGGCAAGTGACTTACCTTTGTTGGGGATTTGTAAGCACGTGGTCAAGAAGCCGAAAGCTCAGGGAGTGCCACAGAAAAAATAGCTGTTTTCTTTTAAGAGATTACATGCTCCTTTTGCTCTCCCTCACACATACATTTGGGTAAGACATGGTGAATGTGCAGTGGCATCAGTCACCTTCAGTAGTGGCTTGCAGAGGGGTATTGGAAAAGGTATTTAGCTTTCTTTTTTTTTTTTTTCTTCTTTTTCAATGTGGTTTTTGATTTGCAGTGGTCATGAGCAAAAGGTGCCTGACAGTGTGCAGATCTGATGTTTGACTTGTTCGGTGAAGATGGGGTTTGTAGAAGGCTGTTGTATTGTCAAGACCCGTTCTCTGTCTTTGATGCTAATATTTTACTGTAATTCTTTATAGCAGTACTTGTATCCTCCCTGACATCTTCAGTGGACAAGGATGCTTCACACAAAATAGTGTACTTTGTTTCACAGGCTTGATTTTTTTTCACAGAGTAAGCTAAGGAGGGTCCTGTGAGGAAGATTATATATTGAATTTTCTTGTAATGCTTCCTGAAGGAGTCCAGGTTAAAGTCATAGACAGCTTTTGGTAAAGCATTTTTAAGTGAATTCTAAGAAGTTAATTTTCCTTGGACATACTGTTCTAACATAATTTCCAAATAGGACTCAGAAGTCTGAAAAAACAAATAAAACACATGGACCATATCTTTCCTTCCACAGCTCCATGATATTGTTATTGCTTGGTGTGTTAGTGCTGTGGAGGAGCAGAGCATCCTTATCTCTGGAGAATTTTTGTAGAATTTAGTTTTTAAAGACTTTTGAGGCAGCAGTGCATCTCTGCAGAGGTGACTAGGAAGTTTTCATTGCCTCAGCAAATCCAGAACAAAAAGCTAATCTTGACCAAAGAACAAGATCTCTTCTAGATTTAAGCCCCAGCTCTAAAACATGAAATAATTATTAATTTACCAACAAAATACTTAAGATGATGATGACTATTATGACATAAGCAAACACGTTTTTCTTTGAAGTTATTCACTCGAAGTCCTGCACTGTTTTCAGCTAAAAGTAAAATTTCTGGCAGGAAAATGAAATGGCAAGTTCAGACCGAGCAGTCTTGCATGGTAAGCGGGGCTAAAACTCATGTCTTCTGTCATGCTTTCAATTGCTAAAAAGTTGAAGGGTTGTATTTTGTGTATGGTAAGAAATAGAACTGCTTTGGGGTGCCTGAAGATGACCCCTGCAGTTCATGGGCTAACGGTGGAAGTGAAGGTGGCTCTTGCTGAGAGGAGAGTGTGTGCTGTGGAGTGGACTGCACCCACAGCAGTTGCTTTATGGGTGCAGTTAGTAAAGGAGCTGCGCTGTTTTTCAAATAACTGTCCAAAAAGAAACAACCATGAGGAAAAGCCAGCTATCTAAATCATGAAGGTGTGTGTCTGCTCTTCATTGAGTTAGCTTAGTTCATAGCCTTGAGGCTGACTGCTGAAGTAAAAAAAATTTCCTTGATTTGTCAGAAAACTCTATTCATGTCCCCTGGGTGTTTTGATTTACTTCCATAACAAAGTAACTCTAGAGTGAATGATCAAGGCATGCATTCTCATACCTTGTCCTCTGAGAGTATTTTACTGTTGGAAGACGCTGCTTGGCCACATGTGAAGAAATGAGGAATGATGCGAGCTGGAGATTGTAACAATTCCAAGCGTCTGCAGGAAACACTCAACTGCACTGTTATCGCAAGTGTGAATAGGCAATTCTTAGGAAGTCTTGATCGAATTTTGGGATTCCTTAGGATTTTAACGGTTGTGTTTATGTTGGTTAAATCTTTGACCTTCAGTGTTGCCTCTATTGTAAATTTTAGGAATCTGAAGCAGAGAAGTTAATATTGAGGTGTGGTGATGGTGTGGTCCATACTGTACAACAGTCAAAAAAACCAACAAAGTAGTCCATGCTCCAGGGGATTTGTTCTCCAAGAATAGCGATGATACAGTTCACATACATAATGGATGATCAGATGAATTTGCTGTGAAGCAATGTAGTTAGAATACTGATGCCTTTAATAGCATTTTTCATCTAGTGTTTAAAAAATAGTGGGCTTGACATGAAGCACTCTATTCTGTCACTGGCTTAAAAGGTAGTTTGTAAAGCACTTGTCTCAGATAAGGTTTGAGGAATATCTTTTTCTGATAATTAAACTGGTCATTGCACTTCTCATTTATTAGATTATTTTTTCCTTCTGGAGTTCTTTGGAATTGTGCCATGTTAGTGTTTCTTGTGAACCTGGTTTTGTACCTGTAACACAGGAAATGAAAATGCCTTTTAAGTGGCATAAATCGTTTTACATTTTATTTTTGGTGTTTACATGTACTGCTTGGAAAAAATGGATGCTTGCAGTCTTAATGCTTTCACTCTTGTCATTCAGATTTTGATACAGGCCTGTTAGATGCCTGAGGAGTTTTACACAGACGACAACAGTGAACAATCTGGTCTGAACTAAAGCAGATATCGCATCAGTAGTGAATAAGAGAGCTTTGAGTCTGTTGTTTTGAGTTCCCGGGGTCAGCTTGCTCTCCTGGCAGCCCATGTGAGATGCAGTTGTAGGACATAATGAAGTAACAGTGATGTTCCAGGTCACAGTCAGCCTATTTCAATACCTGTTTTTAGCACAGAGCCTTTTTTAATAATGTTTACTTGATGAATTCCAAGAACAGCTGAGAATTTTTGCAGTAGGCATAACCGGTCTGGTGCTGTCAAATTGAAAAGGGTACATGAAGTTATTTGGCTCAGAGATATTTTATTACTCTTCTGGCTATAAAACTGCATCAGTAAGAAGAGAGTTCAACCTGCCACAGCTTATTGCAGGGATATTTTCTGTTTCAGTTTATTACCCTTTGAGGATTTGATTTCTCGTTATGATAATACAGTTAATTAGTTGTGATGTCTCCCTGACACCAAGCCACAGTCACTATTTTGCTTTTATGAATGTTAGACTGGTGCAGTGTAGCGGTGGAGGAAAAAACCCATGACGGGTGCATATGCCCTTTATTTAAGTTGTATGCCCCTCTTTGACAGACATTGACATTAAGTAAGCTTTGAGAGGACTGGTAATTATGGTTGTATACTGGTAAAACCTGAATCCTTTGGAGCCAAGAGTTGAATGTTATGACTGGAGGTTTGTCGCCGATGGGTTTGCTTTGTTTCACAATGGCATGTTTGGCATAGGTTTGCTAAAGGATGCTGAGGCTGGATTGCGTCAGTCGCTGTGCCTGTATCGCTGGGGTGCAGGCACGGAGCAACACAGGCCTTGTGCTTCAGCAAAGGCAACTGTTCATCTTTGATCCCAGAGATCCCAACCAGTACAACTTCAAGTGGTTTTAATAAATGTACAAGTGCCTATACATCAATTTCACCATGGCAACTGTTCGTAGCCTGTGATGAATATGACAGTTTAAAGTAGCTAAACTGAATGAAAAAAAAAGAATATGCTGCCTTGCATCTAAGTTGGGATAAAGCCTACAGACTGGCAAGTAAAATGAGCTTTGTGAAAGTGATATGACAAGTAGTCTTAAATCAAGTGCATGCCTCCTTTCCCCTTTCCCTGGTTGCCTGTAACAGCCTTGTTCATTCTGGTTAGTCTTTGGGCAGCAGCATGGTTTTGAGTTAGTGTTTTTCTTGTTAGAAGTTTTTCTTGTCATACTACACCTGATACACTGAGAGTTAATAATCTAGGTAGTTTCAAATTGACTAATTGTGTCGGTAGTCTCTTTAAAAAAATTATCAACATATATACATTGTTCCAATGTAGATTAGGAAAAATAACCTACTGCTTCCTTTAGCACAACACTTTATCAAGCCACTCTTTTCTGTGGTGTTTCTTGCAGGTGTTCCGCAAGGATCTCATTAGTGCCATGAAACTACCAGATTCGCACCATGTCAACCCTGATGAATATTATATCTTTGCGGACACATGGAAACAAGAATGGGAGAAAGGGGTTCAAGTTCCAGCCAGTCCAGAAACTATTCCACAGCCGTCTCTCAGGTAATGGCTATCAGACAGAGATCACGTGCAGAAAACGTCAACTTAGAGAAGACGGTTTCTCAAAAATAGGTTGTCTAAATATAGTCAGCTTTTCTGTGGTGTTATATTTTTGTCTCCAATGCAGCAGCCTTCAGGCACGTTCTTAAGCCAAAGAAATACCAATTTGGAAAACATTTATATGGCACTTCAGTCCAGACCTGGTTCTGTCTGTACAGTTGTAGTATCAACATTGTGAGTTTAAAAAGAGGATCTTTTTTCCTGAGTCACATGGTGCTATAGGTTAAAAGCTCTTCTCATTTGTGTATGGTGAGTTTAATAACACGAAAATAAACCCAAATTTCTACGTGTTACTTGAAAGGCTTTCCTATAAAGCATGATGATACAGAGTAGTAGGCACGCAGTAGTTACTGATACCTGATAGAGTTATTAACTTGTTTATATAATTTGATTTTGGTTATTGTTGCCAAAGCTTTAACCCTTTCTGACTCCTCTCACCACAAAGAGCTGCTTAACATTATAGAAGTTCAGTGATCTCAGTTTCAGGAGATAGATAAATAACTTTTTGTTCTCTCACGTAACAGTAATGGGAAAACGTAACAGTGTAGTCCTGCAACCCTTCCTGGTGGAAACAGTGTGTTTCAACATACAAATGTTATTGCCAACGTGGTCTTCAAGATGAAGATAAATGAATTGTCCAGTGAAAGTGCTGATACCAGCATAATTTAATTTTTGCCGGGGCTATTGTCGGTACCAAGTTATTAAAAATAAATATATTGCAGCTCATACCGGCAGTATTACATTAGAGGAAAAAATTGCTATAGATTTGGCTGGACCAGAGAACAGAAAAGCTCACAAGGGAATAAGAGGAAAAAATGAGTAAAGCGAAGGGGGACGAAGAATGACAGAATAACATTGTTTGTGCTAACATTGACAGCCCACATTGTCCAGTAAGAATTATGTGGGATACTGCCTGACTACTGCCTGCTCCTTCTTTACTCATCTTGCCTTATTTCCCCCAGCTTTTATTTTCTCCTTGTCCTGTGGAGGGTTAGCTCCAGAAAGCATGCAGAGCAGCTCATACATGGCACTGTTCCATTCAGTATCTCCCTGGCTTCCTTTCACATGCAGGGCCTCTTTCATTGAATTGAAAGAAAGATTGACTTTATCTAGCGAAGGTCAGTCTTTCCATTCCCATAGGCTAGTTTACTAATCAAATGCTGAGTTTTATCTCTTAAAATAATTGAAAGATTGACAACACCAATATTTTTCTCCCTTGCTTCCTGTATGATTTTTAGCTGTTTTTTCCCCTTTACATTTTTGCTTGACATCAGAATGGTTCTTACATAACAAAAACACTATGTTTGTAACATGGATCAAGTGTCATTTACAAAATAAAGGGTAGACTGTTTATCCCAAATGAAGAGCAAGC
>WHYT01016333.1:62570-89505 GCA_009806455.1 Tetrax tetrax | reverse complement strand
AGAATAAATTAAGCTGTCCTGAAAAAGCTGGTATTTTCAAGAAATCAGTTGGCAAGATGTCCTTCTATCATTTAAGAAGAATATAGATTGTAGGGGGGTTTGTGCATGTTATTTTCTGTGGGTTTCAAAAACGCTTGCATCATTGCACTAGTAGTGTTTTTTAAATGGAAAATCGTATGCACAGGCTTACATTTTAAAAATGATTCTGTATACGTAGCAAATTTTAGCACGTTTTGTGTGAAGAAATTCCATTTACAGAATCCCATCTCCCCAGCCTGACTACACTTACTGGCTAGTATAAAATCTGTGAAACACTAGGTTTCTTCACACTTACAGGAAATATTTCATGTCTTTCAAGGATGGGTCTTAAAAAGCTGTAACTCTCTCGTTCTCTTTTTACTTTCACTCCAGGGTTGTAGCAGAAAAGGTGAAAGAAGTACTCTATACACGACCCAGGAAATACATCCACTGTTCCAGCCAAGAGCCCACAGAACCAGGTTACATCAACATTTTGGAACTGGCAGAATCTGTGTGTCGCTATGACTTGGATGACGTGGACATTTTTTGGCTTCAGGAGCTAAATGAAGAGCTTACAGAAATGGGTAATTTCTCAACACGTCGTAATTTTAAAAGCAGCAGTTAATTTCTGCTATTTGAGTTGTAGTCTGCTGTGTGGGTCTTTTAAAGGTCACTGAATGAGAATTGAATGGAAATGCTAAGAAAAATAGGAAGTAAAAATACTTAAAATGCTGACTTGCTCAATCTCTCAAAGTTTTATGTTTTACCTGTTGTGCCTAAAAACTTCTTCGCATCTGAAATCATGTGCAACTTTTGCAGATTGAGGCAGGAGAGAAAAAGCCCACACCATGTGGAATTAATTTTAGGACTTCAAAAGCTAAAAATTTTATGTAGGAAAAGCAGATGTTTCTATTTCTTAAACCTGAACGTATTATTGCTACAAGTTCAGTGTTCTGAGGAGCTTGCATGCTGGGTTCTTAACAGAGTAATTAAGTTTCACACATGTTAGCCTATTTAAAATCAGCTAAGTAAACTTTCTTCTTTCCATGCAAGTTGTGGATATAGTGGGCTATGAGGGGGAGTAAGCTATGGGAAATAATCTTGGAATTATCACTGGAATAACTGAATTGCGGTGGAATAGCCTGTGTGGCTGGCATTCTTCCATGGATGGTTGCAGGTCCTTTAGGGAGGACAGGTGGGCAAAAGAGGGAGATATTTGGCATCTCCTCGATGTGCTGTTCACAAACAAGGAGGAACCTGTAGGAGTGTGGTAGTGGATGCTGGCATTGGCTGTAGTAGCTATGAAGTAGCGGTGACTGAGATCCTGAGGGGAGTGAGGAAAGGAAGTAGCCTTCTGGTCTGGGACTTCAGGAGAGCGGGTTTCTACTTATTTGGGTAACTGGTAGGTGGGATCTGGGAGGCAGCTCTGAAGAGTGTAACTGCTGAAGAGTCCTAGCAGGACTTTAAGGAGTCTCCTCCACACGCAAGAAGGATCCATCCAGACATTCAGGAAAACAAGTAGACATGTCAGGAGACAGGCGTGGTGAAGTAGGGAACTCATGACTGAGCTCCAGTGCCAAAGTGAGGCAGAAGCACAGACAAGCTTCTCGGGCATGTAAGGATGCTGTAAGCAAAACCAAAGCTTTTCTGGTGCACAGATCTCAGTCTGTGGAGACTTTCAAGGTTTGACTAGACATATCTCTCGAGCAACAACCTTGTCTGGATTCACTGTTGACTCTGGAGCCAGGGGCTGGGCTGGAGCCCTCTGAATGTCCCTTCCTGCCTGAATGATTCTGTAATTTTTTTAATTCGGAGAGTGAGAAAGTGTCTGGGCATTGGAGAGAAGAGTTTAATAGCAGAAGACAATTTGTATCTGCAGTCATTTATCTTTTCCATCTCCCTGTTTATCAGTTGCAACAAAGAATAAAAATTAGTAGCAATGTTCTTGCTAACATTTTAGTTAACCTCGGATATTGTTACATGAGTATCCCAAGCTTTGAAGGTCTGAGTAAATAGTGAACTATGGGCAGCAGCATCATTGTTTACTGAGGACTTCGAGAGGATGCAATTGGAGATTTCATGTAGCTGTGAACCTTGTAGGGTTTCTTATGCACTGTCTGCCCTGAAGCAGCAAGCTGAGGAACAGTGTCATAGCAAATCCTTTTAAGTGGTTCTGTTTATGCTAAATTTGATTAGTGGTAAGTGAATATATAGCATGTATAGTGTTTGAATGAAGAGATAGTATGGATTGCCCACAGTATGTTTATCTACTATTTAATTTTAAAAACCCAATAAAACAAGAAAAGTGCTTTTCACAACCATCATGCTGATCATCCAAGTAGTGTACTGGATGGTACTGGGTGATGGCAACTTCTATATTTTTATGAGATCTAAAATATTCTTGATAAGTTTTCTTTCCTTGGGAGTTAGTCTTCAGAAGAACATTGCATGTAATTTGGAAGTAACATTATGTGTGATTTTTGGATGTCATTAGTGTTTCTTAAAGTGATAGAAGTGGAGGAAAGGTTGTATGGGAGCAGCTAGCAATTACAGCAACTGCTATCTTTCTTTTATGCTGTAGTGTTTTTTTCAAGGTGCAGTCTTGTCTTTAACGTACAACTTAAACTTTTGCTCCAATAGTAGTTCTACTTGTATTTACAAAATAATGCTACAATTAGCCAGTGAGTGAAAAAGGTTTTCTATTTTTATTTTATTGTTTATTTTCAGTACGCGTGATGGTAGAGGAGACACTGTGTCTACTGCTTGAGTTGCTAGAAGTTGTCCTTCTCTCTTCTTGCATCTCGGACTCGGTCAGAGGCACCTGATTGTCCTCTAATTCCCGTTCCCTATTCTTTGTTGCAGGGTGTGGGCCTCTGGATGAAAATACAATGGAAAAAACAATTGAAGTGCTGGAACGGCACTGTCATGAGAACATGAATCACGCTATTGAGACTGAAGAAGGATTGGGTATTGAATATGATGAAGATGTCATCTGTGATGTGTGCCGGTCCCCTGACAGTGAAGATGGGAATGATATGGTGTTTTGTGACAAGTGTAATATCTGTGTCCATCAGGTTAGTGCCTGCAGAAATGCTGGTGCTATCCCGTGGTCTTAGTTTACCTTGGCAAGTGTGGAATTCAAATTGGTATTAAATCTTAATTGGAGGGCTTTGTGATTGTCTAGGTATGAAGGGTGGTGCAATACGAAGTTGTATTTTCTGTCCTCACAGTGAGGGTAGATTAAGTGACCTAGCATGGTAAATATGTGGATATCTACAATCTAATAGGAAGACAAAGTGTGTTCTTGGGACTTGCAACTACTTCCTCAGTGTGACTGTAAACAAATCTTCCTCCATTATTAAACCTGCTTTTGAAGACAAACAGGGCAGGAAGTGCTGACTTGCTTATATTTGAAGAATCTAAAGATCATTTGTTTCAGAGCTGGGGTTTTTCCTCCTTGACTGACTCGTTAATTGGCCAGACACGAGCTGTCCAAATTTAGCCATCTGAAACCACATGTAGGCACTTTAACAGACTGATCTTTTTTAGAAGGCATAAGCACCTGCAATAACTGTGCTCTCAGTCTGAATGTTGCTCAGGTTTATAGCATTTCAGATGTAGCCAAGACTTCACACTGGCAGACGTCAGCGTAGTCAGGCAAAGGTATCCTTATAATCAAAAAAGGGATAGGAATCCTGTGGTTTCTGTGCATCCTGTTCTGGAAGGGGTTTTTGCTATAAATTGAAAAGAGACTAAGAAGGTTTTTAAAAAAAAAAAAAAAAAAAAAAGTATTTTTGTACTGACTGCAAATAATACTTGGAGAACATATCTGGCTGAAAAAGGACCTGTCATCTCCCTGCTCGCAGTGGGCTGGCTTCCAGCCTGGCCGCTTTCCTCATCTGATTCACCGTGTGCAGCAGCCACGTGAGCCTGCCTGCCAGTAACACAGCCAGTGACAGGAATATGGCCAGCAGCTGGGCTGCCTGCTTCAGCCCATGCTTGTGCCCATTCAAAAGTAATGATGAATTTGCAGTCAGAGGCTTGTGGTTGCCTGCTGACAGCCGAGCTTCGGCTGATGGCCTGCTGCCTCCTTGCTTTCCCGTGCCAGACCTGCCTGAAACAAACTGGAGTGTGTCTGGGTGAGAGCTAATCTGAGCAACAACCACCAGAAAAACCCATTTGATTTTTTAAATCTGGATTTGCATTGGTTCACCAAGTAGCCTCAAATCTGTTTGTCATCACACAGTTTGGAGGTAGGAGGTGTGAGAGATTTCCTCCTTCAGGGTGCCCTCTTGTGCTGGCTCAAACACATTGTGAAATTACTGGTTCAGTAGTTTAGGCCTCCTCCACTCATTAGTTGGATTAGATTAGAAAATAGTTTTAGTCCCTTTCCAACCTCTTAAATGTGATCATATGTGTAATGCTACCTCTGCTTTAGTAATAGAAAGAATGTTGATGGGAAGGTGCCACATAAAAGAAAAAGAAAAAAATCACTTTTAAAACTTAGATTACAGCTCCCCCTGTTGGGTTTTTACAACAGTTGTCACATCAAAATAGCATTTAGGTTAGGTTTGGCGTTTCCATAATGCAGGATTTAATTCAGGAAAGTCCCCCTCTCTACAGACCTGACATAAATATGCAATGTTTTATGATACTGCTTCATATTAAATACTGAGGTCTTATAACCAGAAGACTGGGAAGGCAAATGTGTGAATTTTATACTATATTTGTATCTGAATGACAGGTTACAGCTAATGATCCTGTTCTATTGAGGCTTTCAATGTTACTGTTCCCAGAGATGGTGTTAGGAATGGTGGCATTTCCTATGAAAGCCACCCTTTTGATAAAAATTTTATTTGGAGCAGTTGAGTAGAATTAGACCATGGTGACAGCCAATGGTTTCAGACACACTCAACTTAATATTTGTGTATGCACATATAGCAGGATTTATCTAGATAAATATGTAGTTATCTATTAAGAACTACTAAGAATTTGAATCAGAAAGCAGAGTAATTTTTTTCATTTATTTTTCCTTTTTGGTTTTAATTCTCAAACCTAGCAAAACTTAAGAAATATCTCCTTTTCCAAGGGATTAAGTGCAATGCTTGGGAAATAAGCATGAAGCCCAGCATCTCGTAATTTCAGTATATGCCATAATTTTTGCTGCAGTATTATATCATATATAAATATTTAAAGTAACAAACAGTTCACAAAACTGTAACCACAAAGATAATTTAATATTGCGGGAAACGGTCTTTAGTCAAACAGCTTATATCCCTTCACATCTAAATAGAATTATGTTAGAGTGTAAAGTTATTAGTGGTAGGAAATTGTGATTTTTTTTATTTTTTATTTTTTTTTTAAAGGATTAGATGCAGAGACTAATTTAAAGAAATGTCTACATTTTTTTTTGCTTTAGAAGTTTAAAAGTCACTAAAAGCAAAGAGGAAGGTTCTTAATGCCAGTGGTGGTGCGCAGTCATGATGGGTATGTTTTACACTATAAAAAATAATACCACCCCATATTTTAAAAATAAACCGGCATAAAAAGACTTTGCTTTAGAGGCGGTTTATTTCTTTGATCACTTGGTAAAGATCACTAAGGTAAAGAAATTAGAGAAGGATTGAGTGAAGGGCAAGCTGTGCCTTTACTATTTGAAAGCTTTGCTCCGTATGAGTATCACAGAATCATTACAGTTGGAAAATACCTCTAAGATCATCAAGTGCATCCGTCATATTAATGCGTATGTGTGAAATCATATCAGCGCAATGATCTCAATACCTGTTTTCCTCCAAGGCATGCTATGGAATCTTAAAAGTACCTGAAGGGAGCTGGCTGTGTCGCACCTGCGTCCTGGGAATACATCCTCAGTGCCTCCTGTGCCCCAAAAGAGGAGGAGCCATGAAAGCTACCAGGACAGGGACCAAGTGGGCACATGTGAGCTGTGCCCTCTGGATTCCAGAGGTAAAACCTAATTTCTGCCTCTTTCTTTTGTATCATAGACTCTTCTCCATCCTCCTCCTTCTCGTTCCCTCCTCTGCCTTTCTGCGTTCTCATGCTTTAAGGTATCTGTCTGATTTAATACTGGGCTTTATTCTAATTAATCTGCACAGTCTGTGAGGACAAGGAGAGAATCCAGCTTATGTTCCATTAATTAATCACTTTGTCCCATCCATTTACTCAGCAATCGCTTCTTGGTGTCATTATGGTATCTGAGTGACCTGCTAGAAAAGGTTACTGATGTAAGCTAGTGTTCACTGTACAGCTGCAGCTTCCTTGTCTCTCTTATTTTCTGATGAATTTATATGCTCACTGAAGTGTCTAATTTGCATGAGTACATCCACTCTTGTTGGATTTTTTGTTTGGGGTTTTTTGGGTTTTTTTGTTGGTTTTTTTTTAGAAAAAAAGACCAACGAACCAAACAAACAAAACACAACAAACCCCATTGCATAGGATAAATTCTAAGATTTGTAGTTAATGTTTTTTAATTTTTCTTCTGAGTGATGAGATGAGGTTTTTTATCTTCTATGTTATATTTTACAAGTAAAGATTTTTTTTTATATATTTGTGCATACATAAATGGAGAGTTTCATAATGAAGCTTTACATTTCTTTCTCCACTTTGAATCAAGTTTAGCATCACAGTATAATTCTGTAAATCAGAATGTTCACTCCTGTATAGGTGGGGTTTGTGTTTAATTTTGTACTTGGAATATTTCTGTTTCCATTCTGGTAAGATCCACAAATCCATTATGGTGCATGGTTTATCTGTTTTGGCACCATGACATCGGGGTGGGGTGGATGCCTTATTTTCTGAACCTTCTGTTCCCAAGCGCAGCTAGGCCTCATGTTTGCAAAACTTTGAGGAAGATGTTAAGATTCTGGGTATTTTTTTTTTTTAACATAGCAATCAGATGCAATGTGTAATTCCTAGCTCTGTCTCAGGCATATATCTGCTTTTCAAGGAGGTTATATTTGCAGTTGCACTTTCGTTTTCAGGCCTGCTTGTAGTTCCTGGTGTCTCCTCCACTTTTTAAGGAGAGAGGAGTTGAGGAAAAAAAAAGAACAAAATATTTTTAAATTCAAAAAAAAAACAAACCCAAAAAAAAACCCAACCAAAAAAAACCCCAAACACCCCTGACTTCTCTTCCTGTACTTATGAAGTGTCTTGACTGGAAGCTCCCCTGGCTCTGAGCAGACTGATTTTCCTAAGAGATACTTTCTGTGTATGGTTGTATTGATGTTCTCACCAGCAGAAGAGGAACTGACAAGTTTGGGAAGCAGGTGACAGCAGGCCAGGGAGCACATGCTGCCTTTCCACCTGCCCACTTCTCTCCAGCTGAGGGAGAGAGAAGCACTCCAGTGGGAGAGCTCAAATCCTGCTGCTTCCACAGCCCATTTGGTGACTCCAGGTCTTGGGCACCTCCTCCCTTCCACACCAATGCCAAGTGTGTCAGGCATAGCGAGGAGGATTATCTCTTTTGGTCTCCTGCGTTGTCACTTGCAAAACAATTCAGTCATCGTAGAAGCCAGAGAAACCTTTGGGAAGCTCTGCTAAAATGGTGGATTGCTTTCTGTCTGGGGAGCCACTGCGGCCTTATGTGCTGCAGGGGAGAAGAAAGGCCCGGAGTTTGAAGACCTGGAGATGGATACTTTAGGGGAGAACGTGTATTCTTGTATAGCTATTTTTCTTCTCCCCAAGATAGTAGCACACTGGAACTCCCCAAAAAGAACCAGAGGAATAATAGTCACTGCCATTTCCTTTTGTGGTCCTAACAAAATGGAGCAAGGCAGAAGGCAGAGGAATGGGCTGTAAACATATCTGTGCCTTGTGGTTAATGGTTCAAAGAGGAACTTCATGAATCACCAAGTATAGGCTAGCATTGTTGCAGGCAATTGCACCGGGTATTTTCCTTCATTAACTCACTCAACACTGTCTTAAATGTTTTGGGGGTTTTGTTTTTTTTTTTTTTTCCTTCCTTCCTTGTGAGCTAATGCTGTCGAAAGGCTTTCTTGATCATCCTCAGTTGACTGATTAGGTTGTTTGAAGGTTTTTACTTTCCAAAGTGTACTCATATCCTTTTATTCTTCTGCCTTTATTGTCATTGTAAATGCGTAGTCTCTTTCATGTTTTTTTAAAAGGTGTTGCTTTTTTGGGGGGAAAAGAAAAAAAGAAAAAAAGGAAACACTTAGACTAGAAAACTTACATGGAGTATTCTGAAATTCAGGGTCTTTCTATGCCTTCAGATAATCCATTACAGTTACATCCTCCCTCAATCAGTGTGGTGGTAGCAGAAGCAGAAAGTTATTTTTCCTTGCCACAACTGGAGAGGTATCAAAATAACTGTCTTTTAGCTGCCGTTGTGAGTGGCTCTGCTCCAGCCACTGGACTGCCCTTCCCAGCCACCAATGCAGATCACTGTGCACTCGTGCCACTGCTGGTGGCCGGTTAGCAGGGGAGCAGAGCGGACAGCAGAAAGACAATCGAGATGGCAACTCATGTACATAACAGTCACAGAAAAGAAGCTTTGACAGCCCATTGTCTTCACCTTCTCCCATTCTTAAAACTTCTTCAGAGTACAGCAATGAGATTGTAACCTGATACAAGGTGAAGAAATAACAAATAAAACAGCTACATGTTACAGCAGAGGGATTGTTTCTGCCTTGGGATGGGCCGTTTTGGGGAATGAAAAGGTTGGCCTCTCTGGATCCCTCGTAAGCAGCGAAATTCAAACAGACTTTGCCTTGATTCCTCTCTTTGAATATCAGAAATATGCAGGCAGCATGAGGCCACTATAAATAAACTGCACCTGACTCTGTAAGTGCCTCTTTGTGCTTTTACAAAGTGGGGTAATGTAAACAGGCAGTGTTACAAGCTGAATGGACAGTATTTCCAACATAAATGTTTCCTGACCTTATGAGTCCTCTCCGGGGAAGGAGCATGGAGAGCATTAAAAGGGGCAGAGAAGGAGAGGGAGGTGGTCTGTGTTAATTCCCAGGTCCTGCTGGGAAGCATGGTGGAAAGCTGGTATTACTGAGTCTCCAGAAAAATTCATTGAAGATTCTGCTTTATTTTTGAAAGGAATATAGACAACCTGACGAGTTTACATAATCACTTAATTCCCAAAGGAAGTCTTGCCTCTTAGTTTAATGGTAACTGGGACAAGAACTGTGATCAATCTTTGTACAATATTGTTTCAGAAATACTTGAGCAACTTGTGGCCAGTGTCAAGTTAGGCTGATGAAAGGCTTTTTAATTTTGGAAGCAAAAAAGCTACATTTTCTGATGTTTAAGAGTGCTGGATGTGATTTTCTGGAACCGTTCAAGTGTTTCAGAGACTGCTTTGTCACTTTCCCACCAATTTATAGCAAGGCCACAACAGATTAAATTGTTTGTCATCTCTACCTGGTGAAGGCATCATATACTGCCAGCCAGTTCTCCTTCTTGTCTGGTAAAACCTGGACCCTCTTTGAAGCATCTCACTGTCTTCCTAATGAAGACTTCTGGAAATGCCCTGCAGCAGGTTGACCGTAGTATATTCTAGAAGATGCAACTTGCAGCTGGGGCATCAGAGGGTGAAGTACTGTAACAAATATAAATCTTATCTGAGTCAGTTTATGTCATTAATTCATGAACTGCTGATTAACTTTTTAAAATGTGGAAATGATGAACCAAGTAATCTCTTGCAAAGCTGTCTTCTCCACCTACTTAAATGATGCTTAGAGCAATGCAACGATAAGGAGGGAGTAGCAAAAATACTCAGTTTGAGCATAGGAACCGTGACTCTAGGACTTGATCGACTTAGCACTGCTATCTTTGGATAAGTCTACCTCACAGAGTAGGTCTGCTGAAGCAAAGCCTTTCTTCCTCAGGGATTAAGTAGGTTTTAAAATGAATACATCCATGAAGTGATTGTTGATGTACCCCAAAAGGGAAGCTAGGAAATTCAGCTTAGTCTACTGGCTCTTATAAAGTCAATGGTTTCATTACCATATGTTAAACTAATTCATATAACCTGGATTTCCCTAGGAGAGTCTCATTATGGAGTTAATCTATGAAAATCACTGTAGCGTAATGCTCTTAAAGTTTTCTAGAAAAAAAAAAAAATGCTGTTCAAATCTCACCCTTAACTGCTTTCTTAAGGAATCAGCTTTACTCTGGCTTCACAGTGTCACAGAGCATGACCTAGGAACCTCCTTTCTTTGAATTCTTAGATGTGACCCCTTTGAGAAGAGGCCCCTATCCCACCACTAGAATTACAGGTCTGCTCTGTTCAGGTGAATTGTTCATAGAAAGCATAGAAATCTTTCTAGCTAGAATCAGCATTGTATTTCTGTTTTCAGGCGGGTAACCCTCTGGAGCACGCTACTGCTAAACTCAAAAAATGCTTTGTAGACATTAAAATCCAAGCTTTTGGAGACTGACATTCTTGGAACAGAACAGTTATCTTCTTCTGCCATGTGCTATTCTCGTATGAGAATGGCCCAGTTCTGCATGTTGGTCATTCAGAGCTGACCACCTTTTTGTTTTTGCTCTTGGATAAATCCTGTTTGTCAGGAGTGGCTCGGGGATGCCTATGGAGATAATTTATATCTGTTTTGCTGTCCAAATTATCGAGGACAGTTGTTGTTTTCCAGTACAGACAGTAGGCAGCTGAGAAATTTCTATCACAATGAATTTGTGGTTGTTAGTCTAACAAAGAATAGGAAAAGGTATCCTGTGCTTATCTGAATTTTTTTCTTTCTTTTAGTATTAATATCCATAATCTGGTCTACCAGAGACAAATGGATCATCCAGACTAAGTATGTGAAAACTGGCACAAGAGAATATACCGTGCTTTGCAGTAAGAGAAGTTTGTATTCTTTCTCAAATTATACTTGATACAATCTGTAGTTAGGAAAGTGTATTAGAATTACCTCTTGCATTAGGAGTACTCAGTGGAGAGGCAGAGCTGGGAAATGAGGCTTTCCCTCGCTCCTGAGTGATAGATCTGGTTCTGCCCCAAATTGTGAGCTGGCAGAAGTAGCTATGGTAGCAGATCTGAGGATCTTAAAGAAGGAACTTTTCAGGTAAGTATGACTAAGTGTTCCTATTTCATTCTGAGTAGCTTGTATTTTGGTACTTTTAAAGTTAGACCTGTTAAAGCAGCACAAGAGGAAAAAAAAGAATTTAAACAAAATAAACTTCAGCATCACTTACTGCAGTGTCTCAGCTGGTTTGTGACAAGGCACGTTGTAGAAGCCTCAAATGTTTTGAAGAATTGCAATGTCTAGCTACCAGGTTAAACTAGTAGTATTCCACACTGTTGTCTTCATGTGGGATCTTTTAGGGTCCCCTGCTGAGAAGTATGAGCACATGGAGATCTGGCATTGAGATAAGTGCGCGGCCATGTTTCTTCTTTTGGTTTTAATGGAGAGCTTGGTTTTATTGCCTTGATAACTGCTTTTTTTTTTTTCCTTTTTTTTTTTTTTTTTCTTTGTTTGTTTACAGGTTAGTATTGCTTGCCCAGAAAGGATGGAGCCAATCACAAAGGTATCTCACATTCCACCAAGTCGATGGGCTCTAGTGTGTAGTTTATGCAAACTGAAAACTGGTGCTTGCATTCAGGTATGTACTTGTGCTATGGCAACATTATGTGGGGAGTCTGTGAGAAGGGCAGTTTCAGTTTTGCATTTTGTTCTTCCTGTGTTCAGAAATACCTTACAATGCAGATAACCATTGGATAGATGCCTACTTCATCATAGCTATTTGCTATCAAATTAGTTCTCTAGCACAGAGATTTAGGAGTTAATCTTAGTTGCCTTCTTCTGAATAAGGCTGAGATGTATAAGGACTGCTACAATGTGAGTCAGAGATGGATAGAAAGGTCCTTCCGTTGAACACTTCACAAACAAGAAAATACTAAATCAGATTATACCAACTTCAAAAAGATCCGCGGATATTTTTAAGAGTGCTTAGGAACTATGTTTTTGTAGGGATGGACTTTCATGTAATTAAGATAATTCTATCCTTTTTTTTCTGATTTGTTGCTACTGTTAGTGATTGATTTTTGTTTTATTTTGTCTGTAGTGCTCTGTGAAAAGCTGCATCACTGCCTTTCATGTCACCTGTGCCTTTGAGCATAGCTTAGAGATGAAGACTATCCTGGATGACGGGGATGAGGTCAAGTTCAAGTCGTACTGTCTAAAGCACAGCAAGAACAAACAGAATTCGCTGCCCGATGTTGATGAGCACCCCAAGAGCGTGTCGGAGCAGAAGCAAACAGAGAGTGAGAAAACCAGTTTGCGAGCCCAGAAACTCCGAGAGCTGGAAGAAGAGTTTTACTCATTAGTTGAAGTGGAGGATGTTGCAGCAGAACTAGGCCTTCCTAAACTTGCTGTAGACTTCATCTACAATTACTGGAAATTAAAGCGAAAAAGTAACTTTAACAAACCATTGTTTCCTCCCAAGGAGGATGAAGAAAATGGCTTGGTGCAGCCAAAAGAAGATAGCATTCATACTCGCATGAGGATGTTCATGCATTTGAGGCAGGACCTAGAGAGGGTAAGAGTTTAACTGGTAAAGTTTTGAAAAACTGAGCAAGGTCTTTGTTCGTGGGTGAAAGGGGGAACAGGGGAAGCACAGGGAGGTGATTTTAAAAATAATAATTAATAGAAAAAGAAAGTTAAGACCTTCAACTCCAATCTTTTGGTATGCTGCATTGCCTGCTGCAAAGATTTTCAGGAGCTGTCCCCTCTCAGTCCAGTGAGAGGTCCAATGAGAAACGAGTGCTTCCTAACTTGCTTTAGAGGTTACTCCTTTATGCATTTTAAGGTGCATGTTTCTGTGCACAATGAACTTACTTACTGATTGACTCTTTGATTTCAACTTCAATTGAGTAAATGCTTAGACAAATTAAATAAATTTATTTGACCCAACTGTACTAGTTGGTAGTGATACAGATTTAGTAACAAAAAATGTTTTCTTACACAAAAGTGAGTGCAAACAGCAAAGGAATAGGACAGGCTTAACAAATTCTTACCTTCCACCTTCTCTCCTGGGATGGAGGGACTCTTGATTTGTACTTAGAAAGGTGTTTTGTGATGGTTAAAATAGAATGGTAAATATTAGCTAATTCTGGATCTGGAAAAATCAATTTGCATAGGTAAAGCAGTAAGTATTCTTTAGTGAGTGTGCGTTAGGCTTTTGGACAATCCTAAAAATATATTGAAGCAGAGCTTCTAACTCTCCATTGTTTAAAGGCTAGTATGTGAAGTCCTAGATGGTTAAAGTCCACGGTGACTTTTTGGCTCCACACACACAGAAGAATGCTGGCCTTTACTCATACCACTTCCCATGACATCTGATTCAGGAGTCTTACCTCTTTTCCCCTCCAGCGTGCTGGTGTCAGCTAGTCCCAGATAGCAAACAGGCTGCATCACTGGTTGCTCTCTTGACCTAGATGCTTTCGCTGCACGTAGCTGCCTTAGGTGCCACGGTTTGTTAGCGGTCTGAAAAGAACCCACTGAGTCTACCAGTGCTTGAGGTTTTATTGAGAAAGAGGAAAAGGAAATTATCTTTTTATCAGTAGCTAGTTGGGCTCTTACCAGATTGCCAGCTAGCTGGTTATTTGCAAAGATGGAATCCTTCAGCAAAATTCAGAGCAGGATTTTTATTAGGAAGGCATACGAAGTGCCTTTTTCCAGCAGCTAATGGAGGAGGAAGCCAAGCTTGTTACCACTCGGAGGCTGCCCGTTAGGTTGGCCTGTTAGCTGGCCATCACCTACAGTTTTCAAGTGCTTAGAGACAGGTAGTGAATGAAAAAAAGGTAACAAAATAAAGTAGATGTGCTAGATATGATACAGAGACAAGGCATGAGAGAAGAGGGGAAGGAAAACAGAAGAGAGAAAATAGTGGTGTAAGAAAAGAGGTAACAGTATTAGCAAGAGAAGAGCATGAAAGTACAGGGAGATGAGCATTGGTTTAGTGGTGGACTTGGCAGTGTTAGGTTAATGGTTGACTTGATGATCTAAAGGGTCTTTTCCAACCTAAATTTTCTTTGTGGGGAGAGAGGTTCCAGTTCTGAACACATGGAGTTGAGTGCTGTAGGAATTATTTTGGCAAATACGTTTCAACCAGCCCCTACACTGTTCCTGTGTTCTGAAAGCTCTTTCAGGTGTTTATCAAGAACTTTCAGTGCCTCTTCCTGTTTTCATTACATTAGGTGGAATATTGCTGTTAACTCAAACAAATAGTGAAAGTAGAATTACATGGAACTGAATTATAGAATCACAGAATGGTTTGGGTTGAAAGGGTTCTTCAGAGATCCTCTAGTCCAACACCCTTGCCATGGGCCGGGATGTCTTTCATTACATCAGGTTGCTCAAAGCCCTATCCAACTTGGCCTTAAACGCTTGCAGACATGGGGCATCCAGAGACTTCTCTGGGCAACCTGTTCCAGTGTCTTACCACCCTCATTGTAAGAAATGTCTTCCTTACGCCAAATCTAAACCTACCCTCTTTCAGTTTAAAATTATTTCCCCTTGTCTGTCACTACAGGTCCTGGTCTTCTCTCTATCTTTCTTATAATCCCCTTTCATAAAATGAAGGACCACAATAAGGTCTCCCCTGAGCCTTCTCTGGGCTGAACAACCTCAGCTCTCTCAGCCTGTCTTCATAGGAGAGGTGCTTCAGCCCTCTGATCATCTTCGTGGCCCTCCTCTGGACTCGCTCCAACAGGTCCACATCCTTCTAATGTTGGGGGCGCCAGAACTGGACGCAGTACTCCAGGTGGGGTCTCACCAGGGCAGAGTAGAGGGGGAGAATCACCTCCCTCGACCTGCTGGCCATGCTCCTGTTGATGCAGCCCAGGATGTGGTTGGCCTGGGCCACGAGTACACATTGCCAGCTCATGTCCAGTTTTTCATTCACCAGTACCCCCAAATCCTTCTCAGGACTGCTCCCAAATCCATTCATGCCCCAGTCTGTATTGATCCTGGGGATTGCCCTGACCCAGGTGCAGGGCCCTGCACTTGGCCTGTTGAACATCATGAGTCACTGGAATGGAGGTGGAAAATAAACTGATAAATCGGTCAGCCAAAATGTGTACATTGCACGAGAAGCCAGAGTGTTCTTTTAGAGGGGATCTACACATTAGTTTTGGTCCAAACAGGCTGGCTCTCTTGGGTAGCTTTGTAAAAAGTATTACTTTATAATGTTGCAGTAATGTTAGGGAAAACAAACATAGTTTAGCTGTTAAAAGCCATTCTATGAAAACACTTTGCAGGGAAATTCTGGGAGAATCCAGTACTGCCTGCAGTAACATCCCTGGCAACATACATTGTGAAAGCAGGCTGACACACTAGCAGAAATCACTTCCTTTTCTTGTGACTGGAATTTTGTGTTTGCTCACTGTTCCCACGGATCAAAATATATTCTGCTATCCTGCAGAATATATTCAAGGCATTCATTAAATTGGCAAATAAAAGAATTTCAGGTTATTTTTTAATTCATAGTTACATATGTTCAGTAATTTGCCAAGGGATTTTGCATATAATGTTGTTTTAATTCTGTTGTTGATGCACTTCAACAATATCAAGATTTATTTTCTTATTGCCTATTAAGTCTCCTGTTATTCCTCTGTAGGTAAGGAATCTCTGCTATATGGTAAGCAGGAGAGAGAAACTGAAGCTGTCTCACAGTAAAGTACATGAACAGGTCTTCAATTTGCAAGTCCAGCTCATTAATCAGGAAATTGCTGCAGGTAATCATATAAATGCAAAATATTTACAAATTGTATTTGTATTTAAACTAAAAAGTGTGTTCTCTTTATGTTCCTGCTTAGTGTTTTTAACATTGTAAATCTGCCTTTTAAAAATTTCCTTCAAGTACATAGTCAATTAAAGTAGCAGCATACACAAAATGCTTTAATCTCTTAAAATATTTACTTGGATTTTTCTTTATTTTATGGCCATTTCTGGTATATGCCTATCACTTATCAATCACTCTGGCATCCAGGTAGCAGAAGCGAGCTGGTGGTGATCTCTAGGCTTTCGCTTCCTTGGCCTGCTGGTTCATGGTACTGGTTCCCCACAGCAAGCTCTGCGCTGCTGCTGCTCGGTTCTCCAGCTGAGAAGCTTTTTTGCTTGCTGTCAGAAGTTGGTTCCTTCAGGCAAAAGAGAAGAGTGACTGACAGGAATTGCTGTTGTTCTCGTGTTGCCTTGCACAGTTGATGAACAGCGCAAAGAGGCGTTTCCTAGCCTGCCGTCTGCGGTTACTCTCCTTGCTTCAACAAGAGTTTAAGCACTCTGGTTTTTAGTAGTGAATAGTAACTCCTTAGGAATGCTGATGTACCAAAACACGCTCTGCCCTTCGTTTTTATAGTGACCATCTTGAAATAAGGAACACAACATTGGGAAAGAGGAAGAGTATCTATTACAGTGCAATTACTTTTTCTTTAAGGGAAGGCAGCTATTTCTTCCATGTGGAATTAAGAGCTCCCTGTTCTGTCCAGACACGTGTTATGTTTTTCATGACCAATTTAGAGTGAAGTCTTTGTGCTTTTTTTCCTCTACCCTTGAAACATGGGTAGGTTTCATTAGTACTGACACGGTGGGTTTTTTACTGGTTTAGATCAGACTAGTATTTTGTGGAAGCAGCAGTACTCTAAAGCACTTCGGTTTTTATGTAAATGCATTTTATTAGAAATGTCTACTAAATTTATTTTAGATCTTTACAAATACAAGTGCTTTTTTAATGCTTATTAGAATAGCTTGATAGCTGCTTTGCAATGGTGCTGTATGCGTATAATATCATAAAGACTAATATATCGCGGTGAAAAGACTTCTAAAGCATAGAGAATTTTATAATACAAAGCAGAGAGTTGAACTAAGTCCAAATTGAAACTCAGTTTGAAGCATTGTTTTTTCTCCATCCAGAACTGAATATGAACCTTTTTTATAGCTTTGTTGGAACTACTTCAGTCATATCTCAAAACTGTTTCAATTCACTGGCTTAAAGCACTATAAAAAGGGCGCATTGTTGTTTTTAATGGAAATGCTAAAATGCTTACCTAAATTCTGAAATGGTGGATAATTTGGAACAGTTTTCTTTATCCCATCTTCTCTTTAATGTCCTAAAATAATTCCACACTAATTGTTTGCAAACGCTTCTCACTGTTGCGTGACCTTCTAATGGACTATAAAACTTGTTAAAGACAACAAAAAGATTACTCTCTTTTTAAAAAAGTTCTTTTTCCTTCTGCCTCCTTGTCTCTTTCTCCTGTAGGCCATACTCTGACAAGTGCACTAGAGAACACGCTGTTCTACCCACCTCCCAGGATCACCCTGAAGTTAAAAATGCCCAAATCAGCACTAGGAGATTGCAAAAATAACTCACTGAAGCCTGGCAACAGGCCGCTTTCTCCTGACAACAACAGCACTATTTACAGCAAACGGAGCGTGCCAATGTCAAAGGAATTGTTTGAAATTAAAGCAAAATCTTACTCCAGGTATCAGCATGACAGCAGAAGTAATGGATTGCTGGCAGGGATTGGCAAGCCTCGGAGCGAGCTGAAGGATTCTAGCTCCACACAGATGCCGGAGTTTCACCGGGGCCAGCTCTCCGGGAAGCCCTTAGCGCTCCAGGCTGCTTTGCACGGACAGTCTTCCATTGGGAATGGGCGGGTGCAGCAGGAGAACACGAGGCTGATGGCCAAGTCCAACGGTCTGATGGGCAGGGCTGGAGATGTGAGCCAGAGAGACAGCGCCAGCCAGACACCCTACGAACAAGAGTCCATGCTCACAGCTCACTTGGCTAGCCAGAGTGGTTTCAGAAAATCCACCATAGAACATTTTAGCCGGTCCTTTAAAGAGGCTACCAACAGTCTGGTGAGGACCACGGAAGATCTCCGGTGCTGTGAAAAGCCAACGAGAAGACTTGCAAAAGATCGCTTGTGGAGCAAGCAGACACTTGAAGGTGCTCCGTACCAGGACAATGACGGGTACTGTCCTGACTTAGAGCTGAGTGACTCTGAAGCAGAAAGTGATGAAAACAAAGAGCAAGTAAGGTTAAGAAGAAGTAGCTCAGAGAGAGAAAGCCCAAGTAAGGACTTTGGAAGAGATTGTCACAATAGAAACAAAAAGAATATGATTTCTCACAGTTCGGTACAAAGGTGATTAGAAGCCCCCACGGGGTAACTCAGCCTTTATGTATTCGAGTGTACCAGTGCAAGACTCAGCATCAAAAGGTTCCAGAAAATAGTCCAGGACCTATTTTAGGAAGAGTTGCAGTAGAGGGTGGAGGGAGGGGAGAGAAATCGGAGTAGTTTTGTTCAACTGTGAATTGGCTTGCAGTCTTTGCAAGGTTAACTGTGTTGCAAAGTCGCATGGAAATGGATGGGTTTTATTAGAGGGTAACATCTGGGAGAGCACGAAGCGCTTAATCTTTGCGTAAATTCAGGAAACTGCTTCCCCCTTACCAGTTTATGTGCAAGGCAATGTGTGCATGTCAATCTTGTGGTGGTGGGCAGGTATTAAAGAAGTCCTTGCATTGCTCTAACGTGTTGAAAGAGACTGCAAGCGGAGACACTGAAACTGCATTCTTACAGCACCTGCAGTATGGCTTTGATCCAGCAACGCACTTGCGGATGTGTTGGGAAGTTACGCACGTGAAAAGTCCTGCTGGTTTCCCCCCGGAAACGTTTGTGCTCCGATCTCCACGCGCATGCCGTGTGCTCTGCTGGATCAGGCCCAAAGTGACTACTAAGTGACAATCCTCTTCTGCAGGAGGCTTTGAACTGCAGTGGCATTTGCAGGCTCCTTGCAGAGGGTGGAAGCAGGCGTCGCTGGCGCTGCCAAACTTGCTGACCTCTAGACATGCCCCCGTTCCCTGCTCTTGCTGAAGGTTGTATTTCTCTTCACAATAATTTGCTTATTTTGTAAATATACAACTTCTAGTACTTCAGTTTTTTTTTTAATCTCTGTACATAGTTGCTTGTTGTGGGATGCACTTGTAAATATTTTACCCAGCTAACAAGTACAGATGGCTAATTTTGTGGATAGTGTTTACAGAAGTTAGATGTACTACTTCAAAGAAAAATGCTATTTGACACTTAAATTTAGGCAATCACCAGTGATGCCAGGTTCCTCTTGAAACTGAGATTTCATGTCCAGAGGTGTTTGTACCTGGTATTTTTAAAATAAGATGAATTCGAAATAATTTTATCTGAACTTTTTACGCAGGCACAAATTTTCAGCCCTAGCTGCCTGAATACAGGCATAGGAGCCTTACTTCTGGCATCTAGGTCTGTAAAATTTTAGCCAGTCATCATTTGGAGTATGTTTTCTTTTAGTTGCTGAAAAACTATTATTTTATTAAGCTGCTTTTCAACCTCTGGATCAGTTGCTGTTTCCCAAACTAGCACTTTTTTGTATGTCCTTTAAAATTAGCAATTGTTAAGTGGTGATCAAATTTCAGCCAGTACTGAGGAAGCGAGAAGGGAGGGGAATCCTTTTCTGTTCCTTTCTGTGACAGGGGATTTTTGTTTGCATGCAAACAGACTTCTTGTTTTCCAGATGGTATTGTGTTGATCAACACAGTAACTGCACTGTTTTTCTCTGAAATACTGTACACTTCATAAATACGCAACATCCTCTGTCCCTGCATCGCTGGCTGAAACGAGCCCTCGGTTGTACAGGGCACGCCATACAGCTCCTTTCTCTTGAGGGTTCATTTTGTTTAGAAACAAAAGGTGTTCCCCACCCAGCATGAAGATGACTATGCAGAATCCAAATGACAACCTGTTGGTCTTTTTATTCCATAATCTTAATTTATTGGGTTTTAGCTTGGGAAATGGCAACAACATTTTTAGATTTGTTTTAAACTTTGAAATCTCCCTCGTTGCAATAGGACTTAGCAGGTCAGGGGCTGGAGGACTTTTCGGTAGTGAAATAAAAACAAAAGTGTACTTGGCAATTCTGCTCTGTTTGCTTCATGCATCTTAATTATTTTTTTTTTTACACTTCTTGATTTTATGTATATTTGTGTAATTGATCTTTCTAGAGATGTATCTTCAAAATTATTTCTTTTGGTGTAAATATGCAGTAGCATTTTAGGTTTCCACATATTTTATTTTAACGGGAAATGCTTTGTGTTCTAAGCCATGGGTCATTCAGAGCAAGTAAACAAATGCCTGTTCATTTGTATTCCAGTTCTGATTCTCTTAGTTCTCCTTCAACGTTTATTAGTAATCCTCTCTCACTGGTCATGAAATTTTATGAAGCTTATATTGGGAACACTTATCTGGGAGGTCAGCAAAGCGTTCATACTATTTTGTGGCCGGAAGCGTATGGCAGAAGGGAGGGGAAAATGGTGCTTCAGCAAAACTCAGCGTTTCTGCTCTTCTGGGATTATTAATTCAGTTGGTTCCTGTCTGGGCAATGGTTTTGCTAATTTTTACATTATTTTAATAGATATATGAAGGAGCCCTTGGTTATGTAGTTCTCAAGTATTGTCCCCAAAGTGCATTTGCTAGTTTTTATTGTGTGTTCGGTGGCTAACTGTTTGAAGTATTACCTCTTAACCTTATTTGTCAAATTTTTTTTTGTGTTTTTGCATTTTGTTTTATATATATAAATATATATATATTCAATTTTCCAAGAAGGACTCAGTCTTTTTCAGATGTCCCCTTTTTACAAGTACTTTTTCATTAAATTATGAAACTGCTAACAGTATTTTCATTTGTTGTGATTTATTCAGGGCTTTACCCTCTGTGTCTGGCAGGTTGTTAAACTCATCAGTCTAACAGCAGTACTGTGTCCATCAGGAGTAAATTATTTCTGCAGAGTTGGCACCACCTCAACAAGTTAAGTATCGAGGAAAACCTTTCCTCTTCAGCCTCCCAAAAAAGAGTCGCTGAACGCTTAATTTGCTGTGTACAGCAAATAGTCCAAGCCTGGCTTTTGTTTCTGCCTAGCTGAGCAAATGTGACAGACCATTTGCTGCCCTGACCTCACTTTTTAATATATTTGCTTATGCCTTACTATGACTGGTTTTCCCTGGTTGGACAAATTAAGTTATAGAGGAAGAGCTGTAGCCAGGCTTTCTGTCTCATCTCTCTTCTTGTACGCTCGCACTCGCGCACAAACGAGTACTTAACAGCCAGCTGCTGCTGTGTGTGTGCAAAGGACAGATCACTGGAAGCAAGTTCCCAGGTTGCAATTTTATGTTGGTTTTGCATGACCTGTAGTTCCCCCTGCTCCCACAGGCCGGTGCTGTGATACACCTTGCTGCTCCCTGTGCCAGGGCAGGGAAGAAGGCAACACCGAGGAGGAAGATGGTGAGAAAGGAACAGGTGTAGCTGCACAACCGATCCGATTGCATCCCTCGTGCTCTGATCCGATAGCATCCCTCCTGCTCTGATCGGCTTGGTAGCTGAGTAGCTCTCAAGAGGGACTGGGGATTTGCAATGTGCGTGTTGGCGGTAGCAGTGACCCTCCTGCCTGCAGCAGGTCGTCAGGCGGTGGCAGAGTGAGCCGTGACCTGAGCGGCCAGCGTGCTTGTGAGCTGGTGTACAGGCAGGAGTGGCTGAGCAGGTGGCTCCAGGCAGGCCAGGAGCGGAGCTGGAGGTGGGTTGGGTAGAAGGGATCAAGAAGTCCGTCAGCTGAAAATAAAACAGGAGGGGGAAAAAAAAGGAAAAAGGCTGTAAAGGTGCATACGGGTGATCAGCGCTAGAACAAGCAGTAAGTGATGGATTGTCAGCTGTTTTTCAGGACCAGGTTTTGTCCTTCCCTAAAGGCGTTCTTGCAACAGATTCCAGCCACAGGCTTCCTTTTTGTGACTTTGGTGGCCTTTCATTCCATTTCAAAGTACAGTCTGCTTGTGGCTGGGATGTGGGAAAGACAGGGCCAAGGAAGGAAATTGGTATCCCCATTATTTTGGAAACAGCTGCGATTGGTTTGTAGAGTCTTTACAAATAAGTGAGTGTGGTTACTTATTGACGGTAACGGAGGCCGACCTCTCACAAACACTAACGGGCTGCGTGGTGACTCCCAGCACCATTGTTTCTGCATTTCTGCCTTGTCCAAAGATAAATGTTTCTCAGCTATAACATTGTAGACTGTTTTCTTTGCACCCTGTATCTCAAACCATAGAAGGAGAAATTACAAAGGTTTAACTATTGGGGAAAAAAAAAAAGCCAGAAACATTCACTTGATTTTGGATGTGGTACCTCACTGATGAGTAGGCCTAGGCATAGAGGCTGTACTGCAGACACGTGATGTGTATCTGATATCTGGGAGGGACTGAGCATTACCGAGTGTTCAAAGCCTGCCTCTGTGAGCTGCGAAGGTAATCCCGTGAAACCAGTCATTTTGATCATTGTGAATTTTGATGATCCCAGTACTTGTGAAGGTTTAGCACGGCAGGGAATTGACACATCTATTGGGAAAACATGCTTTTGATGTGAATTAATGAGCAAAAGGAAGCTGCTTGCACAACCTGGGAGCTTGGCATGCAAGGGAAAACTACCAGGGAAGGGCAGAGATGGAAAACAATGGAGTTGCCTCAGTGCTGCTGCTTTAGGAAGAAGTGAAAACTCACAGCCTTCTGGGTTCTGGTTTCATGAGAGGTGCCTGTCTGCTGCTGCTTTTGAATCTTCCTTTACGCCATCTTCATGGCTGAACAGGGTTTTGCCTTTCCTGGGTGCAGTTCTGCAAAATGCCCCTCTTGCAGAGACCATCCTGCCATAACTGCTCCCAGGCTCCACTGCACGAGTCAGCACATCTGACAACTGCTGGACTCTTCCGGAGCGATGCGACAGAAGTGGATTAAAGGGACTTGCAAGCACAGCTTTCTGAAACAAACTGTTACACAGCAATTGGATAAATTGTTTGAAAACAGCAGATGTGCATGCCTATTTCTGTTCCTCAAGTTAACCCCTCTGCAGATGGCTTGGATAAGTTTGTGCGACCGCGTTGTTGTGGAAGAAGCAGCAGTCTCAGATATTTCCCCATTAGTTTTCCTGCCTCTGTGAGCAGAGCTTCCAGATAATCTTTCTCCAGTAGGCTTCTTTTGGCTGAGACAGCCTCCTGGATCCACCTTGCCCTGCCCTTTCTCTGGGACTCTTCTTTTGTTTCAGACCCTCCCTGCCTTCCCATTGCTTTCTCAGCAGCCCTGAAGCTGGGTATCTGCCTCACCTAGGCTGCCTTATCTGAGACATTGTTTTAAATCTTTGGGTAGGCTCTGTAATGACACCTTTATGGTTTCTTTTGACTTAACCCTCCTCCAGACATTTTTTTTCCAGTTTCTGTTGTTTTTCCCCAGGTACTGCCCCACCCACCCTCACCCTGGGGAAGAGCACCAGGCAAGGCAGGGACACAAGGTGTATTTTGACTGAGTGCCGTAACAGCTCCCGAGCTGTTCTGCTGGCCAAATTGGTGGGTTAGTGTCCTGAAGAAGAATTTCAAACCTAACACAACAGCAACACATAAAGGAAGATGCCTTCAATAAACCTCCTGGTCATGTGGAAGCCCTTGAGCTTGTGACTGACATCAAGATGTGCCACTCTTCTTATTTTCTGTGGCCTCTGCAACCACAAGGAGTCCACTGGGGTGGTACCTACATAAAAAGAAAATGCATTACATGCCATTTGGGAAAATGCTCTGGTTATATCTTTGGAAGTGCAGGCCCTGGTGAAGGAATGAGATATATCTTGGGGGAGGGGGAGAATCGCTAAACTAGCCCACCCACTTCACCTGAAACCACAGTGTCTGGTTGCATTCCTTTGTAGTTCATCTCTCTCATCTCAGAAGGGTGGTGCTGAGTAGTTTGGGAACCCCTGCCCTGGCACCACTGGCATTTTAGGCTTCATTTGCATCTGATTGGATGGAGCCAGGCTAATGTAGTTCCCCTCCTTCAAACCTGATGAGTCGACGATTGTTCTGTTATCTCCTCTAAAAAGGAGGATAGGCATTGCCTTACTCTCTCCCTTCTGATTATTCCTTCTGCAAGTCACCTTAGTTCTCTGGCTTAAGTCTCTCCTGTTTTAAGGAAGCACAGAGGCCAAAAGCTGGATGAGCCAGGTGATGCAAAATATCCATAAGTAAGTTGTACTTTACACTCTTTACAAATGACAAATACAGAAAACAGACTTCTCTCAAATTGTCTGTTCGAACGTGCTAAATTAAGCTCAGGGGAGTCGCCTCTAAACCTGCAGTTAATTTGAAGTTTGCTTCTGATTTGGGCCTGAAGAAGGGCTTGTGTGCCTGAAAGCTGCAAACACTGAAAGCACTGTTGCTAAATCAGCTACTTGAATGAAAGATGCTGCCTTTCCCTGCAGTCCTGGCTCCCTTGCACAACCTCCGTTGTGGCTATGATCTTGCAGCTGCCGTACTGGTATCAATGCTCTTTTTTTTTTTTTTTAAACCCTGAGGCAAGCAAAATGCAAATCCGGGTCATGTAGGGTACAAAGAGCAGAAAAGTAAAGCATTAATGAAAAACGTCTTGGCTGTGCTCCACTGAAGAACGCTTGTCCTTTCTGAAGCGCCCTGTTCCTTAGCTGCTCAGAGGGCTGGAAAGGCACAGGCTGGACACTCGAGCTTTGTGAGGCAGCTTAAGGTGGCCAGAGCTAGCACTTGCAGGTATTCCTGTGACAAAGAAGTTGGAGGTGGACATCTGATGGGTGTGAGGGGTGTTCATGAAACACTTGTGAAGCTGACCGCACTGGGAAGGGTCATAGAATGTGTCTGCTTATAGCACAACGCTCTTAGGTATGAGATGCTTTTTCATGAGAGCCTGGCCAGTATATAAGAAACGATCCTGAAAGAAGTCTGCATAATAAACTGTAGTAAGTAGAGGGTACTGTTGCCTGTTCTGTGAGAGAAACTTGGCTTTTAAGGCTAAGTGCTTCAGTGTGACTTCAGGGTAATTTGGTGCAATTCTTTTTAGAAAAGATTCCCTCTTTGAGATTCTTTATCTGTTCTGCATTAATTTCCGTAACAGTGTGATGGCAATGGGTGTTTGACTTGATGTAACATATAAATTAATCAATGGGCACAAGTCTGCCGTTTAACGCCCTCATGCCACCTTCTCCCAAGGAGACGTTTGCAGAGCGGGGAAGATGGTGTACTTTGGCAAATGTTCAAGCTCTATGGGTATTTAAATACGCAACTGTCATCATCCAGACTTGTAAACAGTTGAGACTTCTCAGTCGTTTGATCACTCCCGGACCTGGTTGTTGCTTACTAACAAATAAAAGCTTACCGGCCATCTCCTCTGGAAGCCACTTTGGAAGAAGACCAGAGTTTGTGTTGTAACCCAGTGCTTGCAGAAACTGTTAAATTTCTCCCAAGATGTGTGCCACCACACAGCTTGTTTTGATGCTTCTAAACTGTGCCAGCAAATGCCTAAATCAGCAAGGAGGGGAGAGAATGGCCAGGTGGGTTGAGCATGCGAGTATCTCCTGCTGCTCTGCTGCCAAATTCAGTAAGCCGTTGTGTTGGCCATGTGTCTCAAACGGTCTCATACTGTGCAAGGACAATGGTAGAGCAGCAAATGTGGCTGAGCTTTGTAAAAAGCAACAATTGCATTTCACTGCATTCAGGAATTCTCCGTGAATTCTTCGCATACGTTCATTTTTTAAACCTCTGGATCTTCTTTCCTTGTTGTAAAATGCATGAAGGGAGCAGAGCTACAGTGGCACTTCTTTTTCTGCGTGTTTGTTTTCTGTGTTGGCAGCCACTACTCGTTTGCTTGCCTCAGGTCTGAGACGAAATCCTGCTGTTTGTTGTACGACACCGCAGTGAGGGGCAGAAAGAAAAAAAATTTGATGCTAAGTGCTGAAGTAATGCTATGTAAGCCTGTAAAATAAAAGCCTAACTGCTCAGGTAAGGTGACAATAAGTTAATAAATATCATGTTAGTAGTTCATCGAGGGAAGCCTGCATGAAACACATGTTGGAAAGGACATGTAGCCCATGAACTTGCCAAGTGTACCACTAAAAGAAAAAAAAGCGTGACCCAGTGAGGTCTGGGATGTGAGTGTCTGCTCACAGACAGGTAACCCAGTAAAGGCAGGAGATAATTGCCAATAGGAAGGTGTATGATAAGGAACAGATAAAATCTGTAACGGGAGCTGTGAGGGGGCTTCCTCATAAAGGACCCCAGTGGGTGCTGTGCAATCACTGGTGTGCGGCCGCATGTCTGTGCACCTTGAATAAAGGGACTGCTACAACTGCCAGCTGGAACCAGAGAGTCTGGCTGCGGGAAAGCCAGGTTTGGGAGCAGCCAAATTAATCCTGGTTTGTGGGGACATGGTGGCGAGCCAGCCCGTGCGTACCTGGCGCACCCGGAGTTGCCAGGAGCAGACATGCCAGACACTGAGCAGTGAGACCAAAGTAATTTTTACATCGCAGATCACTAGGAGCATGGCTGAATCCCAGTCAAAATGCCATTTGTCATGGGATAGCGAAGAGGAGACCTGGCATTTGTAAAGTGCCTTTTGCTTTGTGGCTTGAGGCCGCGGAGCTGCAGCAGCCGTAGCACAGAGATCGGCAGGCACAGCAGAGAACTGTACATGGAAAGGTTGATGGTAGCCGTTTCCCTCACGCCTTTGGAAGTTTTTGAGGCAAGGGGAGGGAAGGAGGGCACAACATGCTGAAGGCACTGGATTTCTAGATAACAGGGAAGAGCTGCAGGAGCTGTGGAGAAAGACTGGGGATGAAGGCCCAGTGGACACCTGAACCATGGCAGGGAGGAGGCACACAGAAACCAGGCCTTTTGGAAAGCCGCCTTTCTGGGGAGCAGAGAAACTTGTCCACCGTGCAGAGAAATCTCTTCTCTCTCTCCTTCCTCCCAGCAGCTCTTGGAAGGGGGAGCCCAGCCGCCCCGGTTGCCCTCACAGCACCTCATCGAGAAGATCCCAGGCGGCCCGGCCTTGGCCG
>WHYT01016333.1:4136-50538 GCA_009806455.1 Tetrax tetrax | reverse complement strand
CCGCCGGACCCAGGCTCCCACCCGCGGCCGGGCCGGGCCGGGCCGTGCCGCGCTCCCCGCAGGTTTTTGGCGGGGACGGGCAGACAGACGCCTTGTCGGACGTGTGAGAGTCGTGGACTAGCACGGTGAGTGCAAGCGGCACACGCCTTGCTCTGCGCAGGTAAAACCCCTCTAGGCTGAAAAGGGGGCTCTGGAACCGGCCGCGGGCACCAACACCGATTTTCAGCGCTCAGCCCCCGGGATTGATTTTATACGTGCTTGCTCTTGACAAACCTAGGTGAAACTGGATTGATTCTCCCTGCAGACATGTCATCCATTAAGATCGAGTGCGTTGCCAGCGAGGGCTACGCGATTGGGGAGTCGCCCGTGTGGGACGAGAAGGAAGGCGCGCTGCTCTTCGTGGACATCACGGGCAGGAAGGTGTGCCGCTGGAGATCGCTCAGCAGCCAAGTGCAGGCCATCTCCGTGGGTAAGCAACGGCTCCAAAAACCTTCTACTGAACTCAAGAGTTGTGCCTTCCAGCTTGGTATGGCATCCCGGTCGAAGAAGGGCAGGACTCCTGTGGGCGATGCTGGATGGTGCTCATCTTTTGGTGCAAGGAGACACCTCCCTAAAACAAAACCTGTCCTAGCTAGACCGACCTTGCTAGGCCAAAGAGGACACTGCGGCTTGTGCTGCATGTAGAAACTAAATACAGTGGTTGGCCAGACTTCGTCCTGAGGACTTTTCTTGTGGTTTTGTGCTATTTGATTACTTTTGATCCACTTTCTCTGGCCTGTAAATTGTTCACAACCTGTTCTCTTCTCCCTCTTTGTCCCCGAGGTAACGGTCACCAAGTTTCTCCTTCTCTGGTGTTGATGTCTGTGGGGCTTTTGTTGCTGATTTGAACAAGCAGTGCCCATAATGTTTTCTGTGATAGAAGATAATTTCCCATAACGATTTAAGAAGATTCTATTTTGTTTTTAAGGTAACAGTGTCACCAGCTAGAGTCTTGATAGTTTTAGGTATTTATTCCAAAAAAAAGAAGAGATGTGCTAACTCTCATCAAGAGCTGCAGATTTACTTCTGGATGTGGTAACATAAATATTTATTTGTCTGAAGACAGCTCCTTAAATGGTTTAAGTGCACGGATTTATTGCTTTCTCATGTTCAGTAATGCTTGGTGAAAGTGACTTGCTTTTGCCCAACCATAAGCTGTTTGCATTACTCATTATAAATTGATCTGGACTTTTGGCCTTTCAGGTTACCGTAGTTACCAGTTTTAAGATGAGAAAAGGCCTGATAGTAATTTTGGAAACATTGCTTCCCAAACTTATTTCCTCTCACTTTAGCTGAAAGAGCATGCTTCTCACTGCCTCCTTCCCCTCTGCAACCTGGACCTACTCTCAAAGGTGTCATCTTTTACATACAGTCTCTAGAGATATAGAAGGGATAGTAGCTAAAGTGGCTACTATTGTAAAGTTTTTTTAAACTTCCTTGTGTTTCCTCTGTTTAGTATTAAAAGGCTTATAATTAATAGCTGTGCCTTTGGGAATACTATGATTTAAAGGCCAAAAACCACCCTAGCAGCCGAAGAGTGCCATGTGATTAAAATAGTGGGTTGATGTCCAAAGTGGAAACTGAGAAATTACTTATTACCGAGGCTTATAGAGAATTACAGCAACAACAATTTAGCAACAACTTCAAATGCCGTTTTCAACTCCACAGGCAAACACCACTACGTACAGAACCGTGCCTTGGGGAAGACCTTATGGTCAGCTTTCTGTTTGGCATAAAATGATATTGCAAATAAATTATTCCTGTGGATGGTGCTCAACAAAGCCCTTTGGCGTGGCCGCAGACTGAGCTGGGTGCAAGGACTGGTAACGCTCATGCTGCATTTGTGCAGTGAGCAGTAGGGTGGCTGTGTCCGTCTCGCTAGCCCGATACGTCACTGGGGTGCTTTGTTGGGAAGATATGGGGCCGTTCTTGCAGCCGTAGGGGTACCTGGGGGGCAGACACCTCTGGGGACGGGCAGGCAGGGGTATACAGACTGCTGTGCTTGGGGCTGCTCCCCCCCAGGGTGGGAGGGTGGTCCTGGGACTGCCCGAGTGGAAGAGCTCCTGTGGGCCATGGCCCTGGGTGTTTTGCTGGGAGAGGAAATAGGGAGTTGTGTTCCCACACTCTGCCAGTGAAGCCCCTGCTCCTGCTGCAGGCGGAAAAGTGCTTTTATTGGTGTGGTTCCTGGCAATCAGGAGAGCAGAAAAATGGCTTTCTTTGGCAGGTGCCACTCACGGCTGAGGTTACTCTGTGGTGGCATGGCAAGGAGAGGTGGCACCCACTGGCCCAGCGCGTAGGAGCCCAGATCACCCCCAGCCTCAGTAGCGCGGTCACACGTCTCTAGGTGAAGCTGTTGCTTGAGTTGAGCTTGCAAGTTGAGCTTGTGCATCTCAGGTGTTGGGGGCAAGTAGCTTTCGGGTTTCTAGCACCGTAGTACTGCTGCTGGGGCTGCCAGGGGAAGGGGTGCCCTGAGCCAAGTGCAAGCAGCCAGAACGGAGCAGGTCCTCTTGGCAGCAGCAATGGCTGGTGGCAATTATAAGTATTTGTGAAACTATTACCTAATTATACCTTTGTAAAGCTATAAAAACAAGAAATGTTTTCTTTTTAAATTAGAAAGTTGGAGTTTAGTCCTATACATGTTCCTAAGTCTTGTCTGCTAAATACTGTCCCAGATTTTATTGCCCTGGTTAAAGCTATTATTCCTTATATTGTGCTTGACTTTTACAGAAGTGTTATCTTCACAATCATTTCTCTGTTGTTTTTTTTTTTAATAATTCCTTTATAATAACCTGCAGTTGAGGTTTTAGAGCATAATAGCTCAAATGAGTGTAAGCTAACCATGGAGTATTTACTAATTTTCTGCTTTGCTTTAACTCTTGGAATGCTCTGCCACTCTTTGGTGTGCTTTTAGTGCTGCTGGAGGCATGTCTGAACTGCGTGGCAGAGTGTGGCTCTCCTGCCCAGCGTGACCTGTCCCAGTGCAGACACTCTCTGTCTCCATGAGTCGAATGGCTGTGCAGGGCTGATTTACTGAGGAGCTGTGACAAACAAACGCAGTTGCTCCAGAGTTCTTGTGGCATCAGTTTTTCCACTGGGGAGAAGGGAACCCACATAGTAACCTATCATAAAAAGTGTATGTGCCTGTATCTCTATCTCTTTTTATATTTATTTAAAGCACCTAGCAGAACTAGGTGCTGGTAATGATCGTCACTGCTGGAAGCAGTGGCAAGACTCAAATTCACTGAGATTGTGTGTCCCAAACCGGTGATTCTCTGCATGGCCGCTTTCTGTGTACATGAATTATGCCCTCTTTGCACGAGAAGATCTGTTTCTATCTATTTAAACATCGGTTTTGTTGGTAGAAGATAAGTTATTTCTCTTGCCTGTGGTCTCACTGAGTTTGATGCGACTTCTTACACCTCTAACGTGGGTAGAAAAGAAATGTCTCTTTACATCACGTGCCTCTTTTCCATGTCACTCTGTTTCTAGATGCTCCCGTGAGTTCTGTGGCTCTCCGGAAATCTGGGGATTATGTCATCACCCTGGGAACCAGGTTTGCTGCTTTGAAATGGAAAGAGCAGCTGGTAACCACCATTGCTCACGTGGAGAAGGATAAACCAAACAACCGATTCAACGATGGGAAAGTGGATCCTGCAGGGAGGTATTTTGCAGGTATGCTGCGGGCGGTTCCTTCCTTCTGCTCCGTTGGGCTTTGGGAACAATGTGCAGCCATCAGTTGTAGGTGCAGCAAGCGTTTGTTCGTAGTTAAGTGGTGGGGTTTTTTTTGTTGTTGTCTTCAGGCAGAGTTTAATCCTATTTACCAATCTGTTTGTATCACCTGGACACCACCTTATCCAGACTGTTTTTTTAAAAAGAGGCCCACTATTCAGAGCCTGCCTAGTTTGAGATACTGGCCTTGTCTCCTCCTTGTTGGCATGCTTGCTTTTCATACTCGCAGAGTACCAACAGAAAATACTTTTCCAGTGAGAAATTTATGATACTGTGGGTTTTGTTCTTCATACATATCAATTTATATATGGTATTTCTAAAAACTATGTGACTGTTTAGCCTGGAGAAGAGGAGGCTCAGAGGGATCTTATCCATGTGTATAAGTACCTGAGAGGGGGAAGTAAAGGAGATAGAGCCAGGCTCTGCTCAGTGCTGCACAGTGACAGGACCAGAGGCAACGGGCAAAAACTGAAATTCAGAAAATTCAGTTTAAATGTAAGAAAACTCTTCTACTGAGCATGGTCAGACAGTGGAACAGATTGTCCAGAGAGGCTGTGAAGTCTCTATCTGTGGAGATACTCCAGACATAACACTCCCCTGAGAAACCTGTGGTGGCTGACCCGTTTCTGACCAGAGGGTGTGCCCAGATGGTCTCCAGAAGTGCCTTCCAGCCTCAGCTGTCCTGTGATCCTGTCCTCCTGGTTTTAAAACATCTTTCTGTGCATCTTCCATGTCCCCAGGCTTACCTTAACTTCCTTTTACCCAGCCTGTCAGTAGCCAGTCTCAGCTGCCAACTTTGAGCCAAAAGGTGAGATTTGTTTTTGAAGAGACTTCAGTGAGAATCCTTCTGAGGGAGGAGGAATTTTTTTTCCAGTCTCTCTGCAATACAAGACGTTGTGATTTGTAGGATGTTAAATTCTGACCACACCTTTCTTAATATTTGAATGACTGAATAAAAAATTTTCATGCTGCACATCATTTCTGCCACAGTTGAACAAAAAACCAAAGGCTGTGTTTTGCGATCTTCTGCTAAAAGCAAGCACTTTTGAAGTCTACCTTTCTCTTTTGCTTTTAATTCAGTTTCTTCCCCAAATTTCTGAAGCCCTTGCACTGCTGCCTTCTGTGCTGGCGGCATGGTCATAGCAATGGGCTGCCACCAAACCTGGAGGAGAGCCTGTTCACTCTGAAACCGCTTTCTCCCTTTTGGCTCTGCACAGGTACCATGGCTGAGGAGATTCAACCTGCCGTGCTGGAGAGACACCAGGGCTCTCTGTATACGCTCTTCTCCGACTTCTCCGTGGTGAAGCACTTTGATCAGGTGGACATTTCTAACGGGCTGGACTGGTCGCTGGATCACAAAACCTTCTTTTACATTGACAGTTTGTCCTACTCAGTGGATGCCTTTGATTATGACATCCAGACTGGAAAAATCGGTATGAGTTGTTGCGTTCCGAAACAGTAGTTTTTGGCTAAAGATTGTCGTGTTTGTTTCCATTCTGGTTATCATGCAGACATGATCACAGCTTTGAGAGCGCTTCTTCAGAAACCCGTTTAGAACAAAACCACAGAAGCCATATTAACTTCATCTTCCTAGCTCAAACTAGTCAGATGCTGTTGGTAATATTACGAAGTATTTAAATTTTGTGGTGGAGTTTGCATAGTAAGCTGAACTACTATTACTAAGCACAATGCATGTCTGATCTTTCTGTGTGAAGAAGGCTAAGTGTTTCTTGTACGGCTAGATTTCTGTGGCTGCGTGTTTCTTATTCCTGACAGCATAGGCAAAGCACCAGAAAAGCTTGTAGCCTTGTGCAAAACCTCTGCTAGCTTCTCTAGGTTTTTTTTCACCCTGTTTTGTTTTTTAAAATAAAAGCTCTTAGATGAAGATTCTGCAGATAGAGCTAAGCAACAACTGGAAAGCAATAACTCAAAACTCTTATTCTTTCATTTATTTAGAACAAAACAAAACAACCCCTTAAGGGCTTCTACAAGCTTAGGCAAAAGAAAAAAAATCAGTGACGTCGACTAATAATTTGCTTTTGAGTACATGGACTGCAGTATTTTGCTTTAAAAGAGCCTAGTCAATTTGATATTTAGTTTTAAAAGTCTGAATTTAAAGTCTTTTTTAGGTGCCGCATCATGTCCCAGTGTCTCTTTGCTATGGCTTACAATTTTTCTTTAGGAAATAGAGTGGTTCTCCTCTTTTCTCCCACCTGCACTCGCTCTCACTCTTTCTGTGGGCAGTCTGACAATCCCCAGGAGCACAGAGGAAACTCATTTAAAATATTGCTGCATATGAGAAACATTGAAGCTGTCAGAGCATAAAGTAAACAATGTTGGAAAGTTGGTTTTAATTCTCTTTAATAACAGTGGATAAAAGTTCAGATAGAGTTGTTTGTTTTTGGGTTGACAGTATGCCTTTGAAGTTGATGCTTTTCCTAACTCTGTGTTTGTATAAACTCTCCGTTTATACATCTGAAGGTCAGTTTTATGTTGGAACAGTGATTATTGGCACGTTCCAGCAATCTGTTTGAAAAGTCTCCAGTTCTCTGACTGGAAGCAACCCATACTTGAAATGAGCCAAACTGCTTTTAGAACAAGTAATTAATTTCCTGAATACATAAGAAACATTAATTTATTCAATTATTCATTTAATATTCTAAGTAGAGAGCATGAGTGGTACAGTAGAAAATAACACCAGAAAAAAGCATTATACTTTCAACAGATGGAAACTGACCTACAGAGTTTCACGCTGAGAAACAATTGTCTCGGGAAACAAACAGGGCAGCAGACGTGATCTATTTCTTTCATACCAAAGAACTCAGGAATTCAGCACAGCTTTTGAAAATAATAGTACAAAATAATAACTCTGCTGGGCTGTGACTGATACAAATTTTAACACCGATCTCACTTAGTTTTGTTGTGTTTTTTCTACCCTGCAGCCAACCGTAGGAGTGTATACAGACCAGAAAAAGAGGAGAGCATTCCTGATGGGATGTGCATTGATACAGAAGGCAAACTCTGGGTAGCTTGTTACAATGGTGGGAGAGTGATTCGTCTTGACCCTGAGACAGGTAAGTTCTTGCAAACAGTGGACTGGAATTCTGTGTTTAAAAAAAAAGATAGAAGAAACAAAAGCGAGAGGATTTTTTTTTCCCCTCACAGAAATGGTGTATCTGCTCTTTTAAAAATAATAACTTTTATTTTTTAAGGCAGTCATATGTCCTTGCTTTCAAAAGTTAGCTTTGAAAGCTTTTTGTATGATTTGTAAATAAATCTCTTTCGTTCCCAGACTCTATTGTGTTGGAAAAGGTAAAGTTGCTGAGGAGATTACCATTATGCTTGCAAATTGTTTGAGTTAGCATTCTCTTGCAAACTTAAGATCAGGGTTTGCCATATTGATAAATGATGTGAAAGAAAATGAATAAACCATGAAATGGCAAACATGACGTAAGCCATTTTTTTGGTCTTGTTTCTTCACCATGGTGTATTATTTTGGACAGCCTACTGAGGTTGTTACAAGCTTCACATGACACTGATGCCACCAACATTTTTTTTATTGTTGAAAATTATTTACATGAGAAGCTTTGCAATTGAAATAATAAAAATTATTTAATGAATTCCACAGCATTTTATCATTCCCACGATAACGTCTGGGGTGTGCCCATTGTTTGAGCCTGTTGTTCACTGCTGCTCTCATTTGGACTTTGGTGGCCTGCCGGGCGTGTTTAGGCTGGGTAAAAATCATGTGTAAAGCACTTCAGGGAGACCGAACCACACTGTCTGCAAGGGGCCAGTGGGTGAGAACGGGAGCGTGATTTTGACAAATCCCAGACAGCACAGGTTTGCGTAATGCAGCATAGGAGGAACTGCGCTAGGGGGCATCTGGAGTCTCTTGAACCCAAGTCCAGGCCTTACAGAAGTCTTCAGGTTTTGTAGGGCTGCAGGTTCGGGGATGTCAGTGTTCCTGGATGCACGGCTCCTCCATGTAATATCTAAAATCTGCAATTTGCTGAATTCTGAGAGAATTCTGACTATTTAGGGACAGGTTTGAGGAGAACTCCATGAAGCCTCTCTGTCGATGCACAATAGCTATTAAGTGTGGCCTGAATAACTGTCAGCCAGTTGCAGATATGTCCACTGATAAAGAGCTCATCTAAAGCACTTGGGGGATTTTCAGGTTTCACTGATAGCAAAGCTTGGGTTACGTTTTTAGGGGAATGAAGGAGGAAACTTGTTTGTTTCACATCTGTTCTAAGTGAAGGTTTTGAGGTTGAGGGTGAAGCAACCTTTCAGGTCTACGCTTCGTTAGCCTAGGTAGCTGCTGCCGTTAGATTCAGGATGTGCTACAGGGAAAGGCGGTGATGACTGATCCCACTGGGTTTGCAAAGGGCTCGAGAGGGATGTCTAACTTGTACGTTGCTGAGTCTTGTCTTTCCTTCCAGTCCTTAGTGACCTGCTAGTTTTATGCAATTCTAATTAGGAATTAAAGATTTCCAGTTCTTCATAATGAAGGTATTTTATATTCTTTGATTGTACAGCATTTAAAAGCTTTGCTAAGTTTCTCACTTCTACGGATACCAAGCACAGATGAATGCTTCAGGTGGATTTCAGAGCATCCAGCTGCAGATTTTCTTGCACCTCCAGGAAGACATTGCTCATCTTAAAGCTTTGTAAACAATATCTTCTGGGCCATTTTCTGCTTAGTCCACTCTGCAGATAGAGTCAGGGTCTCTTCCCTTGTCTCTGGGGCTCATGCCTCTTCTACAGTGCATATTTTCTCCTTTTGAATGCACTCCCCGCTGATTTTCTCTGAGACTTGGTGTCAGCCAATTTCTAGGGTGGCCTCTGGAGCCTTTTGTAAGCCGCCATGTAGCTGTGCAATCCTTCCACTGCCAGCTGACTGGATAACCACAAAGTGCTGCTAGAGCCAGTTGGCAGGAGCATTATTTTGGGACTCACATTGGTCCTTGTCACTCCCAGGAAACAGACAGCACTTCTTCTCTCCCAGTTTTCTAGATATTTTGAAAAATCTGCTCTTCTCAGGGAGTAACAGGTAACCAGACATGCAAATAGTCTCTGACAATCTAAATGCCATTACACTGATTTTGGTTTTTTTTTTTTTTTCCACTTTGATTTTGATTTTTACTTTGGTTCTAGTGGGTCAAAGTGTGTGCAGAAAAAGCTTATTATACAGCATCAGGAATCCCAGCGTGCTGAAACTTCTCTGGCTATTGCATGCTAGAGGCTCTTTCACCGCTGCTCACTTGCTGTTTTCTTTTATTTATTTTGGGATTAAAAGACAGTTTAAAAGTATCCAGCCCTTGTGTCAGGGTTTTCTGTGAAACAAAGGCAATTGTCTCTCAGTCCTGTGTTATGGATATACTGGTTACATCCATACTAGCAAGTAAAATGGATCAGCAAATGTCCTTTGGTCTTGCACCGTATGGCATATTGTAGCTTATTTTACACAGCCGGGCTGTCTTCCCACACTAAGACAGAGGCCATACTCTCTCTGGAGAGCAGCATGCCCAACTAGGTGGGCCACAATTGTGCCAGGACTGCACCAATGGCTTAATAATGTGTCTCTGCTTTTGCCTGTGCCTGTGCCCTGCTTAGTGTTGTGGTACAGGTAGAGCTGTGTCGTCTGTGTTTTTGTCGGTTCTCTGCAGTGCTGCAAGGGACCAAGGTACAGTTCGTTGGGTGAGGGAAAAGGTTTTAGAGCACATAAAAAGGAAGACAGGTGCTTGTTTTGATAAGCATCTCCTGGGAAATGGTGCCCCACTGTAAGTTCACCAAAAACTTCTCATAGGTGTTAAGTGGGCCAGACTTTCCACTTTGTCTTTCTCCTTGTAGGGTTCCCAACATTAAAGTCACTCTCCTGCTATTACGACACATTGCTAAACAGTTAGTTACTGTAAGGGAACCAAGGCCTTTACTCATGCAAATATGGGGCCAGAGAAATTACGTATTTTGTAATGAGATTTGTGTCCTTTAGCATATTTCTAGAAAGAGAAATTAAATTGTAGGTAAATAAAATAGGCATGATGGGTATAAGCACTTAGTGCCCAGAATTATGAGGAATTTAAAAAAAATCTGCTGTAAGATGGCTCATCAGCCTTCTGCTTAAGGCTGGGGGCAATCTGTTTCCTACTGTCGTTAGGATGATAGCTATCTGTTGGTATAATAAATGCATAATATTGTTTATGGTAGTGCCAGTTTCTTGTAAACTTCAAACATGTCTCATGATCCCTGTTTTATGCCAGCTTGATTTGAAAGTCTATTGAAATTTCAGGAAAAACTTCTAGGAATTAATCTCCCTTAACTGCAGGCAGTAGAGGTGTAGCATGAGGTACACATGAGGTCTGCTCGCTCCAGGCTCCCTTTGTAGTTAAAATTAGGGAAGTCAGCAGGTTTAGGGCGTGATTCCTGTAACCTGTTTTAGGAGGAATTACATCCCATTTCCACTGGCTGCATGGGCAGCCTAGATGATGAGCTCAGATACAAATGTCTGTGCTGTAGATGTTAGCATTTGGGCAGCCTGGGATTGGGGTTGGGATTTGGTTTTGCCAACTGAGACAGAAACCTGTCAGATGATATATCACCAACACGGTTGACAGAAGTCTGGTTTCTCCCTGTCACGGTGCTCATCAGTAGGCTGAAACTCAGCATGGGGCCTCCCTCCCCCTGCCCTGGTACCCGCTTGTGTGGAACACCTGGCTCCACCCGGTTATTTGCAATAATTTGTTTAAATTTCTTGTCATAAGTTTATGACGACCAGGAAATGGCATGTGTATTTTTCTCCAGGTAAAAGACTCCAGACAGTGAAACTTCCTGTTGACAAGACAACTTCCTGCTGTTTTGGAGGAAAGGATTATTCAGAAATGTATGTGACTTCTGCCAGTTATGGGATGGATAAAGAGTGGCTTTCACGGCAACCGCAGGCTGGTGGGGTTTTCAAGGTGAATTATACTTTCTCCTTTCATTTTACATGGCCATTTTTTTCCTCCTACATTTTTTTCAGGTAGCAAACCAATTGGAGTAGTGGTGGGAAGCAGGAAAAGGGTGATTCTTAGAACATCAGTCATATATGTTAAGCTACTGTTCGTATTTTTAGTTCCTATTGCAGGATGAGACAGTTAGATGTACTTAGAGATCTGAAAGTACTTTGGGGTTTAAAATTTGTAACAATGCTCATAGTGCAAATCTTCTATGCCATCACCTCTTTCTACTGCTCCCCCTCTGAACATAGTTGGAGTTTTCTATTTATTATGGGAAGAATTGTGTAAATACTTTATTGTCTTAATCAATGGCAGATAAAACCATCTGCTTTTTTTTTTTACTTTCTAGTTAGTTATAACTAAGTTATATCTTCAAAAATTCATCACCTTGGGATTTGTTTTAATGCTATGCTTTGCCCTATGTGTGCATACCAAAGGTTACATTGTGAACTGTGGAATTAAGGCTTAGTAGTATCTGAGAAGAGACTTTTGGGGAATGGACTCTGGCCTGTGATTACACAGCTTTAGAGAAAGAGCATAGGTTGGGGTTCCTGGCTGTGATGAGCTGCTGTATGCAAAATATAGTAGGATGTCAAGTTGGAGGACACAGTCCTTTTCTAAATTAAAGCATGTCTGGTTGTGAAAGAAAATAAACTGTCTAATAGTGATGAATTTTTCCAATTACCTTTTTTTTTTTTTTCCTCCTGTCTTTTTTAATAGATAACTGGACTAGGGGTGAAAGGAGTCCCACCGTATCCATTTGCAGGTTAAATACATACTCTTCAGGATGGATTAGAGAGGACTGATGTAAGCAAGACAAGTCAGAAGGTCTTATTCTGGTGTTCAGCATCTTTTGCTTTGAAACCATGACACAATTATAATATCTCATCAGGAAAAGATGAAAAACTACTGAAATACATGGAATATTTTAAAATATTTTAAAACCAATCTTTTTTTTTTCCCTTTAAACTCTGTTACTTGAAGTACCTGATGATGCTTTTTCTGTTGTGCTGAAAAGGTTCTCATCCTAATAAACTACTGAATATTATAACTTTCTTTTATGATTAAATAATGTTTTAATTTCTTTTTTTTCTGTTTATTCTCCTGTCTCATTTGCAACTTATGCTATATTGTTTTATTGATTGAACCACTTGCAGTGTCTCTTTTGTATATTTTCAAAGTTCTTCATAAAATATCCATTTGTGATCTTACCACTCCTTTAACTGGAACTTCATTTATCCCATGATGCTCTAACAGCGGAAACATTAATACCTATTGCTGTGCATCTGCAGCTTCCTTTTTACATGGCATTTTTAAGGCCTCAGCTGTGGTTGTGCTTAAATTAACTCTGATTGGCTGGAGCCAGTCATCATCTCTCCCCACTGCATGTCAATTTGTTGCTCATTTTGTTAAATATAAACTCAAACTTTTGGGATCAAGAACCATTTCTTTGTACATCCTCTGAAGTTCTCAGCCTGTTCTGGGGAGATCCAGGTTGACAGGAAAGCATCAGGTGTTCTTGGCCATTTCTGTTTAAAAGAAAACACTACTTGTGTGTACCTCCTGCTGAACCAAACTCCCCCAGAGCAACCAGAGAACCAAGAGGGACCCACGTGCCCAAATGGCCACTGCTTCTACGAACGTGCAGGAAAGGGGAGTTTTATTGTGATTTCTTCACAGCAGCTGTTGTCAATGGCACTGTTCCGGTTATTCACTGGACTGCTTTTTTTACAGGTAACTGTATGTGCTGAAACAACTGTGATGGTAGCTCTCAGTTGTGTTTTAAACTGCAGATTTTGCTCTTGGCATGTTACTTGTTCCCATGCTTGTGCACCTCCACCCTCAGTTGAAATAGCTCTCCGTCCCCGTCCTGCTGTGTGAGCGTAAGCCACCGGCTGCCAGCAAGAGAGCCCGTGGCTGTGCGTCTGCGCTGCAGGTGGCTCCAAGAATCAGTACATTGTGGTTTTCCAGCACGTCTCTGCAAATCTGTTTGAGTTAGTTTCTCTCTGCTGGATCTGCTTGTGTCTGCTGTGCCCCCCTGAGCGTGCAGTAGGTGATGTGGTAGCTGCCGGGCCCCTGGATCATACCAAGGCCTCAGTGCTGCCTTGAACCAAAGGGCAAGTCACTGTTTTACTTCTTTAAAGCATGCAGCTGGGAAAACAGGAGGTTTAAGCAGCCCCACTTCAGGGCAGAAGATGAGCTTGAAGTGGTGAAGGAAGCTGGGGCTTGTTCTTCGAGTGCCCACTGTCCATTCACTTTATGTACTGCAAAGGACTCTCAAAGCAAGGTAGAGGGAGATTTTATGAGTTGAGGGAGATGGTGAATGTGACAAACTTGAGGGTCTGATCTTAGTGAAGTCACGAACCTGCTGATAACTGCAGCTCAGGGGCCGCGTTGTAGGGGTACTGTGGTTGGTTGCTAACAGACATTCAGAGATGCAGCAGAAAAAAAGGCATAAACACAAATAAGCTCCCCCTGCCATCGCAGGCTCCTGCACCGTGAGGTTTTGTACCTGTGCTCACCCTCACCCCATTGTGATGGCAGCACAATGCGGGGCACCTGCTGATTCTTTTTTGTTGTTGTTGCTGTGCTAGAAAGGTAGCAGCAACAGCTCGTATGGGCACGAAAGATTTGGTCAAAGATTAATTTGTCACCACTGGCCAAGAGGCACCGGGGAGGCACAGGGAGGATGCGGCCATTGGAGGCCCTCATCCTCCATGTTATGCATGAGTGGCCCTGGACAGATGTCTGGGGCACGCATGTCTGAGAGCGTGGGAGCAGGAGGAGTTACAAGAAGCTTCTGCAGAGATCTTACGAGTGAATGCCACCTCCTCCTTCTGTAAGATCATTTGCTGGGCTTCATCATGCTGGTTTCACGGGCATCACATGAGCAGGGAGAGCCAACTCTGCCAGGAGAATTGTATTTTTAACGTTGCTGAAATGCCCTGGGAGTCCGCCTCGCTGTAGCCTCCAGTGCAGAGCCTGTAGCTGCTCCCCGCGCCCCAGCCCTGAGGAGCCCAAACAGGCACTGCCGGCATATTTTGACTCAAGTCCCATGACAGAGCGCCAGATCCAGCGAACTGGAGCTGAGCAGTTGCCGGTTCCCTCAGTTAGGAAGGGTTCCTGACTTTTGTTTAATCCCTCACTTATTAATGGTGCTCAGCTCTTTGATCAAAGACTTGCACTGATTTCAATTAGAGTTGAGCAAGAGCTCAGTGACAGGAAAGGCTGTATTAGGAGGAGCAGCTGCTGTGCCCTGAAGGATTTTTTCACCCTCGTGACCAAAATCTATAGTCATACGTGAAGCATATTTATGCCCAACCAAGCTGGAGAAAACTCAGGTAATCCTTCGCTAGCGAAATAGCTCTGCCGAAATAAAAGCAGGCGGCACTGACTGCCCAAGGGGCTCCCGTTCTTCCCATCTCGAGCAGCGGGGAGGGATCAGGCCCTTCCCACGGAAGGGCGAAGCCACGAGGAGATAAGCCTTGGCTTCGCTTTTGGACAAGGCTGTCGAGTGGGATATCGCCAGGGTGAGTAGCTACACCTGTGCCTGTCCGGGGTTTTTAATAACTCTGTCTTCGTTAACTCTAACGATGTCTGCTGTTGTCTCCAAGAGGGAGACAGCCACAGAGGATGACTCTCTCTAGGTGAAGAATGAACGTAAGAGATCGGGACAATCAAATTATAGGAAACTTGAGTTTCTAGAGTAATGAAAGCTGGGATGGACCCTCAAGGGGAATAAGCAACTCAAGTGTAATTTGGGGAGTTGTGAAAAAAAGAGGAGAGCAATGGATTTATGAAATATTTTCAAAGCTACAGGAAGAAACTCAGAGCTATTGTCTGAGCACATGCCTGTAGGTAACAGAAGACAAATACAATTATTTAAATTATACATGAGGTGTGCTAATGCCTTGATACACTCTCCTAGCTACACTATGTTGATAAAAACTAGGGACTGTAAAAAGAAGCAGTAGGAGTTGCATCAGAGGAGACCAAAGCAGTGGGAAAGAAGAGAGGAAGCCACCCCAGAAGGAGATGCTGTGGTGTGGCATCAGGCAGAGGTACAGCGGTGCATGGCTGCCTTTTGCCAACTTTACTATGAACTTCTGCTTTGCAACCCAGAAACATTAGAAACAAAGTGCATGGTGGGAGCAGGCTCTTTATGTTGTGGGAATAATCAAAAGAACAGCTAGCTGGCTGGGAGCAAATACGTGCACCTGCTACTGTGGGGCTGCACCACTCATCAACAGCTTCCACAAAGCCTTTGAGATGTGTCTACTCCTAAAGCGACCGACTTCTGGAAAGGCAGGCACACGGGAGGTTGAAATGGTGTGCTGAGAGTGGGCGATGTGATACTTGTACAGAAGTCAGTGGGGTAGGAGTAAGAGATGGTGCAACATGCAGTGGAGGTGTCCCCAGAGCATTTGCAGCCACCTGAGTCCATCAGAGATGTGCTCCGGTAGCGTTTTCCCAGCTGCCATCCTGCCTAGAGTTGCCTATGACCCAGCATCTGAGCTGCTCGCCAGAAAGCAGCATATGCTTTTTTTTTTTTTTTTTTTTTTTTTTTTTTTTTTTTTTTCGGTTTTGGAAAGGCAAATGCTTGCATAACTTGATTTTACTTTGCCACAGCCTGTGGTGGGGAAGTCAGTCAAGTCACTGGAAGAAAAGGGCTGAATGAGAAATGTGGTTTTCTCCATCAAAATTCCTTTAGAAAAAATGCTTTGGGATATATTTTACAGAAAAGACTACTTCTTTTTTTTTTTATCCTGCACCTGAGAACCAGTCACTTTTATTTTTGAATGAAAGCAGTTAAAATTATCTAAACCCAGGATTTTCCTTTTGATGATGTCTTCCACCTGAAAATGCTGTGGAAAAAAAAATGCATATTGTTCTACATGAACATCTCATCAAAGTTATCATTTAGGTTAAAAGAAGGAAAGCAGAGAGTAATGTGAAAAATGTTGTGAGAGCAAGCAGAGGCAGAAGGTTTGTGCTGAAATGAGATGGAGCTGATGACTCAGGCTGGGTGGCCAAGGCAGGCTGAGAAGGGTCCTCAAGGTGCCTATAACCACTTTGCTTGTCATATAGTGACCTTGTCAGGAGCTTAACTTGAAAATATTACTGGCTTTTTCACAAGAAATGTTTGAATTTGTCTCTGGCTTAGGGCTGTAATTTTTTTAATCTCTGGATGCGGATTGATGGTGACTATGATAGGATAATACTAGGTCTGTCTCGGCTGTTTGCCTGTCTGAGAAAAATTTTCATCATATGAATCATTTGATCATCAAATTAAAATGTTCATTAAAGTCTTGCATGAGTGAGGAAATGCATTTCTCTTGCATACTGGTTTGGAGCTAGTTCCTCCCAGGTGGCTTCTGCCCACGCTGAGTGTAGTGGGGACAGTGACTGCCAGCAGCAGCCTGCCTCCCCTGCTGCAGCAGGCAGGACCCAGAGAGGTGCCCGGTTACCAAAATACTGGTGGTATTTTTTTCTGCCTCGCTGCCCAGCTTGGACTCCATCCCCATGGCAAGCCTGCCCTTGTCCCCACCTTGCTGGACCAGTCATCGAGGGGCAACCTGCTGTCACCTACCTCTTCTGAGTGGGGCTGGGTGGGAGAAGGCACTTGACATCTTCAGCCTTCACCTCTCGTAGACAAAAAAAAAATGGCAGATGCTGAAGAAGGAAAAAAATAGAAGTCCTGAAAGCCAAGGAAGTTATCACCATCCCGCAGCATCCGTGGCAATCACTGAGGCTCTCTGGCCAAAGCCCTTCCCTGGGCATGCTGCGGGCAGCAGCTCTCCATTCTCCGCCGAGGCAAGGATCAGACTTTGCATATTTGAGGTGAGGAGCCCGGCGAAGAGAGCAGGTGACTTCGCACACAGGAAGGTTGTGGCACAACGGGGAATAGAAGCCAAGTCTCAATGATGCTAATACGCCTTAATCACAAGAATATTTCATTCCTTATCGTTCAAAGTGACTCGTACTACAAAACCCTCCCCCACATCTTTTATTAACCTCCTCTTTTTATCACCTGAGACGTTAATTTGCCTCTAAATTTGGGAAGACTGGGCTAGCCCTCAGGGTGACTGAATGGTGTAACAACATCTCAGTTTGCCTCTCCTGCTCTCATGACATGAAAAAAATACTGAGCAAGGATTTTTTTCCCTATCACATGTTCTGCTGCTAGCACCACGAACCAGGCCATTCAGAAGGGGTCCATGCCTCATCATTCATGTGACTGCTGATTGAAAACAAAATGTAAAAGGTTACCTCCTCGGTGCAGATAACATCAACTATTGCACATTTGTAATCGTCGCCGAAAACAGCAGCCGGTTTCATTGGACCAGCGCTGGAAAAGAGACACCAACCCAGGTCTTGCGATGTTTTCCTTCAGCAGGTGTGGTGGTGTGATGAACTGCAGAGTTTCTCATAGGTGTCCTCCAGCTTGGCATAGATATTCAGCTGTCTGGCCGAGGGAAAAGGGTTCTTAAAATTCCTCGGGTTACACAGGCGGTTGTTTCACTGCATGCGCATTAAAAGCTTTAACTGTCTGCTGCTTATACAAAGCTTTAGCTTGAAATTAAAAATGAATTGATCCATGCTTGCAGGAGGGAGAGAGGGAAACAGCAAAGAAACCTTTTAAGGCCAGTTGTTAGTTTGTATTTTACCTGTGTCTTAGGGCTACTGAAATGACCATTTTTTTTTGTCAAGATTGTTTGAAAAGGGAGGAAGACTGAGGAATAGAAAGACTATTTTAGCTACCAGAAAGATATTTTAGTTTTTTAGAGCAGACTGGATGTTTTAATATTAGTTTTTCATTCCTACCAGGAAATTTTTCTGACAGGCTCCAAATTCTGATAACTTTAAACAATTTGACTTGGAAAATGTTTTCGTTACACTTGTCAACCCCCTGCTCTCCATGAGGGGTTTAGGCACAAGTCTACAACAAAATGCCACAAACGCCAACAAAATGTAGCAGAGAGGATATAGGCAGCGTGAATGTGATGGTTTTATCCTTAGGGATTTTGTTTTGAGGAGAATACAACAGGATTTGGTGCGTTCTACTTGGAATTGCTCTTTTTTTCCCCCTGCACACTCACCTCTGATGGGTCAGTGCTGTGGCAAGCAGGGTGTGAGGTGCTGCACAAAAGGTGCCAAGCAGCAGGATACCTGGGGATTGATGAAGCCAGGATGTCTTGAACAAGGCTTTTGGGGGTCATTTCCTAATTTTTCTCTGAGATGCTGCATTCTGTAAAAAGCTGCTGCTATGCACGTCGTGGGGTCCTGGCAGGGAAGGTGCAGCAGGACGTGGACCACTGGGCAGAGGGGGAAATGGGGACACAGATCTTCCCTTCTACTTTCCCTCTTCTTAGAAACAGGTGGGAAATTTGAGTCAAAATATTAATCTGTTCAAAAAACCCCACCTCTGGAGGGACACACAGAAACTATTTATTTGGAGGAGGGGAGAGATACTGAGACTGAACATGTGGCCAGGGAAGGCAGATGTGTGCTGAGGCTCGGTGGGACAGGGCAGGTCTCTGCAGCATCAGAGGGAGGGGGGCATGAGAGGGCTAAGCAGGCATCTGGTGCAGGCAGGTTGGTTTCTCCCCTGCCTGTGCCTTGTGAAACAGCTGGCAACGGCATGATTGCGTTCTCCTCGTGTGGCGCATGGGACAGGTCTGTGTGAATCAGTGTTTCACCATGGCTTCTTTGCCAGCCCCTGCTTTGTGGCTGCAGAAGAAGCTGGAGAAGGGACAGTAAATGAAAAGGGAGCTGGGGGGAAGAGGAAGGTTTAATACAACTCAGTTGGGTCAATGAAACAACCGATGAGACAAATACACACCGGCTGCTGCAGATCTGGCAGCTCTCTGTCTCTGTGGGAACCGCACGGATGCTGGGCTGCTGCCGCCGAACACTGTCTTCTCGCGGGGGCCAGAACAGCTCTGTGTTTTCCAGACCGCAATACAAAAAAGTCAGCGTTGTGCCTCCAAGCCTCAGGTCCCAAATACAGCAGCCACATGACACACAACTCTAACCCAGGAAAAACTCACTCCTCCAGCTGGAGCACGGCTTAACAGGTTTTAGAAGGTTTTACTGGCATCTTGCTGCGTATCCTCATTTAACACTTTAGACTGATGCTGTTTGCCTGTGCTGGAGCAGGTCTCTGCTCCACCTCTTGTGGCCACTTTTCTTGGAAGGGAGAAGGATATATTTGATAAATGGACCTCACCTTGGCTGCGTGACTCCTTGCCATGTGTGCCTGGGGCCAGGGAGCAGGGAAGATCCTGAGTCCCCAGCCCTGGGGTTTCCACTCATGGTGGTTACTGGCTCTTCCCACATGCCTTGAAGCACATTAGTGCTAATTAACTATCTGTAAACCTTATCACCAGATGACCTACTAGCAAACAATGCCTGCTTGAAGACAGTAATCCGTAGGAATAGTGTTATGTCAGGGACTGGCTGCCTCCCAAGAAATATATCTCCCATCTGTGGAAAAAAAAAGTGCTGAGGTCGGCAGGTGTAGCAGTGACTAAGGCAGCGAGTAGGCCTCTCTCTGTTGTAAGAGCTGAATGGTGGTGGAGGCTATTGCTCGCCTCCCACATGGCAGCAGGGGCACGGCAGGCCTAGGGGCTGAGCTACCGGTTTTGGAGGGCATCAACAGGCTCCGAACTCAAATTTGAGGGACTGGGCTCCCTGTGCCAGGGTGGTGGCTCGGTGACCGGTGTCCCTGCAGACACCCCGCTGCAATGAGGATGGGGGGACGGGGCAGCTGCGACATGAACACCCTGCGGCAGGAGCAGGCTTCGTGGGCAGATTTGCCCTCGAAGCAGCAACTGGGGTAATCATCCCACAGCCTGGCACAGGGTGAGATTGAGGTAGGGGTTGGAGCCCTGGCTAGAGCAGTGAGGGGGCTGACAAAGATTAAACCCTTGGAGCGAAAACCGAGCAGCAGGATTTTAAAGGTAGGAGCCTTCCCTGGTGTTTACATGTGTGGAACAGGCACTCGGTCTGCAGTGGCCTTGGTGACAAACTGCAGATGGTATTACGTGTACATATACAACTTCCAGTGGAGCAAGTCAATGCATCTGCGTTAATAAGGCAGAGCCTCGTTTCTCCACAAAAAAGGCTTCTGACTCATTGGTGCTGCTGCCCACCAGTCCCTCCCCACGGTCAACCAGGCCAACAGCTTGGTCCTGGCTCAGGGCTCAGTACTCCCTCGCCTCATCAGGGGCTCTGGTTTAAAGTCGTTCGCCTAGGAAAGGTTTGCTAAGGAGAAGCCTTGGTGCCTGGAGCTCAGTTCCAGCCACGAGGGCATGGAAGTGTCACAGGAACCTCCTAAATTACTCTGTCATGTGGGATTTGGAGGGCTTTGCCATTTACAAAGTCTGCTTTTAAGCATCATAGGTGTGAAAAATTCACACAACAAGAGTTTTTTATTAAATTCTTTATTGATCCTCTTCCCCTCAGACCATGTCCTCCTCCTCCATCAAAATTGAATCCGTTGTGAAGGAGAAGAACAGGATGGGAGAGTGCCCGGTCTGGGAAGAAAGGGAGAACGCACTCGTCTATGTAGACATTAACTCACAGAAAGTTTGCCGCTGGAGTGCGCTCACCAACGAGGTGCAGAGTGTGTCTGTGGGTAAGAGTCTGTACTCACTGCTTCATCCTGGGAGTCTTCTTTGTCTACCCATGTCCATCCCTCCTGGTAGGAGTCCCACAGCATGGTGATCTCCCTTATTTTTCATGGGGCCACACAGTATCCTCCCACAACGTGTTTCTGACCACGGTGTGGCCTGAGCCAGCCAAGCAGAGGGAAACGTGCTCAGGTGTGGAGGGCCATGCACAGGTTGCCCTTGCTAAGCCCCAGTGGGAAGGCATGTTTCATCTGGGACCTGTAGAGGACCACAGTCCTAATGGCTGTGTCTGCCCAAAAGGTGGAAAGAACTGGAGAACATAGAGCCAGTGAGATGTGCTAACAATCCCAGGGGAGAAGGATCTCAGCATCAGCTAAGTCCCAATCAAGCCCAGACGCCTGAGATGAGGTGGGGAGGGGTAGGGCTGGAAGATGGTGCTGGAGCTGCCCACCATCTCCCACTCCATCTTGCCCACAGATGCTCGTGTTGGCTCGGTGGCATTGCGGCAGTGTGGGGGCTACGTCATTGCCTTGGGGACCAGGTTTGCCTTTCTGGACTGGGACACTCAGGTGGTCACCACCATCCTCGAGCTTGAGCAGGACAAACCCAACAACAGGTTCAATGACGGAAAAGTGGATCCCAAGGGGAGGTTTTTTGCTGGTAAGTTCATGGCAGAAATTTCCCCCAGAGCAAAGAAGAACTAATTACAATGTATTTTAAATAGTGCATTTTATTCCATGTTCTCAATTCCTCTGTTGAGTTCCCCACAAAAACCACCATCACAAGCATGAGCTGTCTTGTGAACGCTCAGCTTGGTTACTGCCTGATGGAGGAGGACAAGGGACCCCGCATCCTCTGACCTAGACGAGGACAGAGGCTGTTGACAAGGGCCATCTGGTGGGAAGGCTCCCCTTCTACTTGGTGGATCATATTTTTCAAATGCCTGCCTACACAGCAGGTGAAAAGCTGGTGAAGGGCTCAAGCAGGTGGGAAGGTTTCTGGAGTTGTAGAGGAGGATGCAGCTCCTAGAGCAGAAGAGGAGCTGAGGCTTGCACCCTTCACGTACAGCCTTCCCCGGTCAGCCCGTGGGAAACAGGGATGTGGGGAGAGATCCTCAACCTCCTGAAGGCAAAAGGGACTTTTGCCACTGGTTGCAACACAGCCAGCATCCCCCTGTGCTGTTTCTCCTCCCATATAAATGATGAGCCAAGCACAGCAATCCATACTGGAAGTGGACAGTGACTAATGGGAGTGAAAATGGCTCTGTATTTGTTTTGCCAGCCAGCCTTTTCTTCTTATTTCAAATTTGACAAAAATCAGGAAATTCATTTGACTTAGGGTTATCCTTGAGGGCTGACGTGTCACTAGAGTTAAGGGCAAGAATGAAAGAAAAAGCTGCTTTGCACACCCACTCCTAGCTGTGCACAGTGGATCAATGCTTTCAACAGGCATTTTGGCCAAGCATTGTAAAACAAACAACTCATGAGGACTTCTAAAAGGAGAGGCCAACAGAGACAGCCTGTCACAGGTAAAAGAAGGTGTAAATGCCCACTTTGAGTGCTTCCTATCCCATCGCTGCAGAGCCCTCTCCTTTCCAGAGAAGAGAGAATCAGAAACTAAATAATGAGTGTAACATTGAGGCATAAATTCATTAAGGAAAAAAATCTCACTTCTGTGGTATTGTCCACTTGCTTCTGAGATAACCGTGTGATTTACATCACCTGTACTTTAAGGTCAGAGCCCACTTAAATGCTAAAAGTAGCCTATAAAAGAGCAACAAAAAGAGCACATGTTGTTTGCCTGCCATTCGGCTTTTGCTGTGAGCAAAACCTCAGCCCCTGGTGTGTTGTCGTGCTCCTTTGGGTCTTTGGTGTCTACGACTTAAACCTCATGGCAACGCAGAAACTTGTCCTTTTGTTGGCCAGGATCACCTCCATTGGAGGCAGCTGCTCCTGACCTGCTCCTTTTCCTCCTTCTCATCAATCTGATGGGACCTGGATAATCTCTTTCCCTCTAGGACCTCTTAGTAACACAGATTAGATATTAGGAAAAAATTGTTTACAGTGAGGGTGGTAGAACACTGGCATAGGTTGCCCAGAGACATGGTTGATGCCCCATCCCTGGAAACATTCAAGGCCAGGTTGGATGGGGCTCTGAGCAACCTGATCTGGTTGGAGATGTCCCTGCTCCTTGCAGGGGGGTTGGACTAGGTGACCTTGAAAGGTAGGGAGCTAACCCTAACCATTCTATGATTCTACGAGGAACAGGCTTCTTTCTAACCAGTGCTCCCATTTCCATTTCAGGTACGATGGCTGAAGAGACGGCACCAGGGGTCCGAGCGAGGCGGCAAGGCGCTCTCTATACCCTTTTTCCTGACCATTTGGTAATAAAACAGTTAGACCAGGTGGACATCTCGAATGGTCTGGATTGGTCCCTGGACCACAGGACCTTCTTTCACATCGACAGCCTGGCATATGCTGTGCATGCCTTCAGCTATGATGTGCACACTGGAAAGATCGGTACACGTGCTTTTCTAAATTCGGTGACCAGTAGCAGTATTACTCTTTCTGCAGCAAGACCTGGCTGTGTAATATGCAGTGATTTATTTGGCAGATCTCCTATCTTCTGGTTGCAGCTTGTCAGCAGTCTGACTCTGATTTTTCTCAAGTTTAGTTACAAAACAGGTGTATTTGGTGAACAAACTTTTAACAATCCTTTAACTTAGCCTTTATCTGGATAGATGGATTATATTTAGACACTTTCAAGGAGTTGCAGGGAAGAGGCCATTTATAACGCAAAGCGAGAATTAGCTGTTTAATAGGGTGCTATTTATTCTTGACTGCCATCTACTGGAATGCTTCGATTGTACTGGCTCCATAAATACAAATACAGACCGTGCAGGTACCTATATCACAGAACTGTATTTAAAGAATCAAGTTATCATTGTGACTGAAGTTTCCCAATTTTGAAATTAAAATTGCTTTCAGATATTTGGCAAATTTCACTTAAATTCATTTTCTAGACAAATATTTTTTATTATAACAAAAGGAAATTTAAGTGCAAGCAAAATGCATGCAACCTCATTTCAAAACTCTGTGAAATATTTTTGTGCTATATCAACCCGTTATACTCCATGGGAATTTAAAAGGCTGAACTGCCTTTGTACTCTAATCAGTGTGGACTTTGTGTGATCATGGGTGAAAATCATACAAATAATTATAGTTACTCAGATTTCATTTTGCTGAGAAAATCTACTGCTACAGATTTTAGGAAATAAGATTTCCAAAGAAGATTCAATGCTACTTTTTCTCCCTCATATACAAAAACGTAATGAGTTTCAGTTTTCAGGCCTTGGCTTTGTCCTGGTGGGTGTCTATTTTTGGGTGGTGTAATGGCCGTAAGGCACAGGGTCAGAGCAGGTGGACTGCTGCCCGTGGGCACCGCACCGTGGTCTGTGCTGCAGCCTTGACCGCTAGTGGCTGGCGTCCAGGCTTAATCAAAACTGGTGGCTTGATTGGCCACAAAACCAAGTAAAGTTCTTGATCTTTACCCGTGAAAGATTCTTGGTTACCAACATTGAAATTCATGTCATTACTTATATGATGTATTGTTCATAAAAAGATGTCCAGGCTGCCATGAACAATAAAAATCCAGGAAAAGTTACTGCACTTGGGGCAGTCGTGGTACGGTGGTCAGCTAGCGGTTAACAAGAGGGACAGAGGCATTTTGTTCTCTTCCTTGATAAAATAATAGGAACCCTGATTAAGTACAATCCGAAACCACAATGGCTCTACTAGGGGCTTGTTTCTCCCAGGCCAAGTTAGGCTTTTAAATATCTGCTAAATGGATATGTGATATAAATTTTGCAGCTCGTCTTTGTCACAGAAAATGAACTTACCTGTTTCCAAGATCCTGGAAGATGTTAGACTGGGATCTGATACAGAAACGGTACCAGCCTGTGTAACACCAGCTTTGTAACTCTCCCTGCAGCCTGCCCCAAACCTTTGTACCATCTAGAAAAGGAGGAGCAAATGCCTGATGGGATGTGCATTGATGCAGAAGGGAAGCTCTGGGTGGCCTGTATCGATGGTGGGAGAGTCATTCGTATAGACCCAGAGACAGGTAAGGCCTTCACCAGCACATGCGTATTGAGCATCACCTACATGCCACAAACACAAGAGGAAAGGCAGCCAGGAGGAACGGTTTGAAGGTGAGATAAGAACGTGTCATTTATTGCCCATCTCTGCCCCATGGGTTGCCATGAGCATTGCTGGTCCAGGCCATGATCATGTGGAGAGCGCTGCTCCCCGTGCTGCTTCACAATGTCGCGTGCCTCCACTCCCACAGTTTGCTGATGCGGCACACCCACTTCTTAATAATGCCACTTAAAAAAAAAAGAAAACAAAAGCAATGCATATCTATTATGATAAACATTATAAACCAGTAATTAAAAAAGAAGAAGTTCTCAGCATTTAAATATTTAACTGGGAAACACTGTTAGAGAATGGCAGCCATCCCAGGCCCAGGTGTCTCTGCCCTTCCTGGCTTCAAAGACTTTATTGTTTCATTTTCAAAAAATGAAATGAAGCCTAACGGATACGGGGAAGAGGCTGAAAAATAGTTAGAGATGAGGCAGATGAAAGAATTTAGTTTCCCCACAAACTGTCCTTTAAGATATGGCCTGTCTGAAGGGGAGATGCCTTCTAAGTAAATGCCACAGCTCCACCATGTGCACTAATAAAACATTCATATTTACACCCTTCCTAGAAAATGGCATCGGGAAACTATCACGTATTTATTTTTCCAGGCAAAAGAATCCAAACTGTGAAGCTTCCTACTGTGAGGATTACCTCTTGCTGCTTCGGTGGAAAAGACTACTCAGAAATGTACGTGACTTCTGCATATGATGGACTGGATGAGAGCACCTTAGCCAAGGAACCTCATGCGGGAGAGATTTTCAAGGTGAGCAGATTTTATTTCTTTCTGAATGTCAGACCTACCAAGCCTGCCGCTCAAAGAGTGAGGTGCCCCTCAGCTGCCTTTGCTCATCCCACTTACCTGATGCGCTAGTCTAAATACTTTGTTCATCCCCCAGCCAGGCACAGCTGCTTCTGCACAGCTGCTCATGCATTTGGAAGGAAGATGTGGAGAAATTTCTAGTAATAGTGTTGGTATGTTGGCTAGCCAAAGTCGGTATCCATCCGGGATCTGAAGGCAGCCGGTGGTTCTGGATCTGCACATTCCGTAATACACTGTAAGGAATTGGGTCTTGGTCCTATATCTTACTATACTTTCATCAGTTTTGGAAATTTCACTCCCTTAATTCTCGTTTCTTTATCGCAGCAGGTTATCTAAATATTTAAAACACAGCTTGTTCCTTTTAAAATTAGATGCTTAAATTCACCAGGGCAAAGCTTTGCATCCCAACCCCAAAACTTTTGGAATTTTTTTTTTAGTCCGTAAAAAGTGGGTGCTATGTTTTGAGTAACTAATAATCCACATTTTTGTCCAGGGCTCTTGAATCTGAAGCTTGTTTCTCTCTTCATTTTTCAGTCCGTTATTAAAAACTACATGAGGAAAACAAAATGCAGTTCTGAAACAGCGATTGCCATAGCTCTCTGAAAGTTGTCCGAAGCATGAAAAGGAAGGGTTGTAAATGAGGGGAAAAGGAATAAACTAAACTGCATTATCAGTTTGACAAAAGAATGAAGGCATGTTCTAGGAGGCATGGGGATCTAATCTGGGCTTTGGGACCTTCTAGTTGGAAGCAGTGCTGGGAAGAGATTTCCCATGGCCAAGAACTGATAGATTTCTCAAGCAGTGGAGTTTAGGAGCCCACAGGAGAATTAAATACCAAACGATAATTTTGAACCTTGCCATTGTCATCTTTCTTCCTCAGTTTGTTGTCCCAAACCTGGGCTCATTTACTCAGTGTGCAGTACACCAATCTTACACACAGAGCAGAGGTATTTACTTATTTCATTTCTGCTCTGAGATGGGTGCTGGGGGTAAATCCACAAAGCTAGCACACCTGGTTACAATTGCATTACGTATTTATACAATTCAGAATAACAGTTCAGCCTTTTAGTCACACCTATTTAACTACAATCTGTTAATTCTTTTCTTACACTAGTTTGAGATACAATACTTCTTAAATTTACTATGCATGCTTGGTGAGCAGCGGTCTTTATTTGGGGAGGGGGCGATTTTAGCACTAGAGGTGTGGTTTACATATTATAATGAGAGAGTTCACTTTGAGGAAGCTAATTAGTGGAATTCTATTGACAATTCACAATCGTTATCAATGTTATGCACCTGCATGGAAACATATCCCCTTAGTTTAATAAGTGTTTTCATGCTCCAGATCCCTCCTTATCTGTTTGGGCTTCTTCAGCAGGTCTGCTCTCCTTGACCCTATCTTGGTGTTTCTTTGTTCTGGCAGATTTACGGCATCATCCTTCTCTTTCAGGGTCATGTCTGCCCTGCTACTCTTTGCTTATCTCAGTTCTCCGTTTTCCATGCAGATCCTTACCTACTTCATGCTCCTTTGACAATTATCCAGCTTTTGGCACTGTCTGGGGCAAGATGTTTCTTTTCTTTTTTCAGTCTCTCGGTTTCTCTTAAAGGGTACAGTCATTAGCAGGGTATGCATTATTTATACAGAGTAATTTGGCTGGCTCAGGCCAGATTCTGTTTGCAAGATATTCATTGTCCTTGCCTAATGAAAAATTCCATAAAAACTCATTCATGTAAATTTCATAAAATTTTCATTCATATATATCAAGTTCTCTAGTTCTTGAAGGGAATTGGTATTTTCAAAACTCACATTTGTCTTGCATGGACAAAACGCATTAAAAGTTGCTAGGACTTGTTTGGTTACTACAGAGATAAGGACCACATGTAAGGGCCACAGATAATATGTAAATTAGCAAAATTATTCAGTGGTGCTCAATAATCTTAGAGATCTTATCTTACAGAGTTCTAAAGAACTCCATGTAATGACTCTTTCTGGGCTCCTCTTGAAGTAGTGGTAGGTTGCTATGATATTTGTTGTACAATATTTGAATATTGTACTCAGTTGGAGATCTATATTTTTTCTTTCTTTTATTTATTTATTTATTTTTTTTCAAACAGATAACAGGCCTGGGTGTGAAAGGGATCCCACAGAACTTCTATGCTGCTTGAACATTGATGCTAAACAACAAAGAAGAAATGTTTGCATCTTGTAGTAATTCTGACAAGGAGAAGTCCAATGAACTGCCGAATTTATCTCTATGAGGATTTCTAAATCCACGTTTAAGAGCATGCTTGTTTGGAAACAAAGATATTCCTTGTTCTGTGGGCCAGTGTCATGATGCAATAGGTTAGAGACATAAAGTTAATCTGTGTTGCACCTTGATAGTTTTTGTGACTTTCTGTAAACTTCTTCAAGCTTGAGCTTACTTTTGTTGAACTTTCTGATGATAAGCTCTGGATTTTCAAGTCTGTAGTTCTCAAAGCAGAATCTGACTCCTGGTTTGTCTTTTCATGTTACAGTGATCTACCAGCAATGATATGGCAGATTTTAATAAATGTTTTGAGAGTGATGACTTGAACCAGACAGCTCCTCTGCTGTGGGACTTCCCCCCAAGGTGTTTTCTTGGTGATCAGACTTACTCATAGACTCCATTTTTACATCCTTGCTAGCCTGCTTCCATTTGCCTTGTCATGATTTCTTCTGTCTTGTCTTTAGGACACCATTTATGCTGCTGAAATAAACTATGCAACCATATTTAAAATATTCTTATGGATTGTTTTTTTTTTCTGCATTCAGATATTTAAATGAAAATGCTGAGTGTCCACCCACAATCAGGATAGAAACAGGCTGCAAGCTACCAGGGTGGCCTGTGATACCGAAAACCAATGCTCCACAGAGTTGTCCTGTTAGGGGTCATATTTGCACATAGACACATGGACTTTGCTTTCCAGATCTTTTTATGGCATGCATGGCTTCAGCTTCTCGTTGCATGCATGACTTCTCTCTTCCTTTCCTGTTTCAAGTCTTTTCCTCCTTTTTTCCTTTTCACTTTAGATTTCCTTTCGTCCCTTCCCCTTCCCTTTTCCCTTCCTCCTCCCCTTCTCCTCTCCCTGGGTTTCCTCTCTGAACTCAGATCTCACTAGCTTGTCAGCTTTCTTCTGTCTCTCTGTGTTCCACGTTGTTCAGTGTTGAGTTTGAAGTCCTTGTCCCTGCCTTCAATGCTGTACATATCTGCTTGGGTTTCTTGCTGCTTTAACCTCACCTCTTCTTTCTTCTCTGGGAGGGTAAATCTGGCCTATCAAGGTTTCTCCTTTTGCCTAAACTGTGCAGGGTTTTCTCCCACACCAATGACTACACCAAAGCTGACTGACTCTTGAATTTGGAGTTTCCCAAAGGCCTCAGCATGCCTGGCAGTGAGCCAGGTCCTGTCCAAAACCTGTACAGACTGAGCGAGTAAGCAATGGAAGTAGAGAAGTTTCTCACCTCTTCATGTTGCTTCTCCTGCATTGTCTGCAGACAGGGCAGAAATAGCATCTTGCATGTGAGTAAGTGAAATACGTTTTGGGAAATGCTGACAGATGAGCCTGTGTGAAAACCGAGGGTGCCATGGGGGTTTCTCTTGTTGTTTCCTGGCTTTGTGCAAACCTGGGCCCTGACAAGACTATCCTTGACTCCTACAACTCCATGACCTCCAGCTCATTTCCCAGTGAGCAGGAGCTGATTGTACCACAACGGTATGGAAAGCAGTATGTCAACGTGTATTTTTAGAGGCTGTTTAAATAATGAGCCAACACTATGCTGGATTCACTGAAAAATTGCAATCCTTTTGTCCAAGCTGGAGCAGCAGCTTCTGTCCCTTTAGAGGATACAGATGCGTGACAATCTACTTCACCTCAGGAAGAGCTCCAGAAGCTCTTTTTAGGAAAAGCCTAGTGCACATGCAACCACTCTTAATTGAATCAATTCTTTTTAACTTTTGCTTGTATTTCTGTTGCTATTTTCTAGGGAAAGGTTTACTTCAACTATCTGAGAACGCTGAAGACCTGTAGATATCCAGTGAAATTTAGCCTTTGCATTGAATTTGCTGTCTTTTACTACCTGGAAAGATACACAGCACATAATACATCTTCAGATCCTTAATGCTGACACTTTGTGATGTTACAAGGAGGTCAGTAATGCTCATCGTTTACCAGACCAGAGGTTTCAGTGTCTTTTTCTGAAGTATTTGGCTTTCCCACAACTGCTGTTCAAAGCCTTGAGTTAGCCCTCAGACACTACGAGCAGGGAATAATTAGTTGATGCCTCATGAGGATGATCTCCCACAATAACCCATGCACGGAGGAGCAGAGAAACTGTAGTTAGTCATTCAGAAATGTTAAAAACAGTTTCCATGGTACTGTATGCAGATTGCCCCTAGATTTAGCTGTTTTTTTCAGAACCAGCATCCCTCTCCTGGCAAAGGATCTCTCCTAGCACTTTTGAAAGAACCAAGCTGGGTTGCTTTCTTCTAAAATATCCATAATGCCCAACTCTCTTATGTGGTAGCTTTCTGGCCTGCCGACAAGCAGGAGAGCTGGTTCTACATTCGGATCAGGCAGAGGGCAGGTCAAGCCACACAGGCCAGGGCAAAGCACTATCCATTTTGAAGGGTGATGTGACATGGATGGAGGAGGTAGGTGGTGTATTTGCCCCTCCGGTTGAACTAGGCCACAGTCCAGAAAGAAATGTGAGATCCAGAGGGCCAAGAAGGGAGCTTTATTTGCTAAGCACTATTGAATATATTTGACCATTGAACAAGGTTTTCCAAAGTGCGTTATTTCAATGCAGTTACCTGAAGTCTACTGTAAAAGCTGCATGAGGTACTTCTCAGACATTTATTCCAGATGATTAATCTAGGTCATTAGCAAGCACTAATGAACTAGTATTTGCTAGTATCTGCGCTACTTGACCAGAAAATTGTAAAACAGGATAAAGGTTCTTGGCCAATCGCTCTGTTTCGCTACTACCTTGGCCTGGAAGGGAGGTGAGTCCATACCGCTGCACAAAGACACCTTGATTGAGAAATAAAACGTTCAGCTCATTCTACTGTTTGCTCACCAACCAGGCTGTTGGGTTTTTTTCCCTAGTCATAATTCCAATGGTAATTAATCTGCTGGAGGTTCTTAAGAGCAAAAGTGTTAAATGCCCTCTGGCACCGTGCCCATGCCAAACTGGTATAAGGAACATTGACAATTATGCAAGATTTCCTGTTTACCCAGTCTGGAGAGGAATTTGGAGGCAGGGTGTCTGAAGGCAAGTAAAGTGTCCTAACCCTTAATTAAAAAAAAAAAGAAGGAAGTCTGTGCAGATACGTTGTTTGATAAAAAATACTCTATTTATAAAATTGCCTATCCACTAGGCTATCTGCTCTGCCAGAGAAGGAAATTTTCAGATAATTTAGAAACAATTTGCTCTTGAGAAATCCATAATACCTTCATAATTATTTTCTAGAGCTTCTCCAGGCGTGCAAGGCAGGCTTACTGGTTTGTAATTCTCCAGCTGTTGCTTCTGCCATCTCTAAAGGGAGATACTGTGCGCCCTGCTCTCATACTCCAAGGTCTGAGCACTTTGGGGTCTCTCTCGTCATAGCACAACTTCCCAAATGAAAGAAAGGTTTGAAGATGAATTTCCATCTGTTGCCAAAAGGCCCACTACTTCACTTCTCTTGAGATTTCAGAACTCACTGTTTCATGATTTCGCTTCCTAAAAAGAAGTGTTGGCTGAAAACTATGGTGGGACTACTCTCCAGTCTTGTTAACCAATGAAAGGCAAAGGCTGTTTGCCTTGAGCAGGACAAAGGCATGAAGGAAAGGGGCGTGGGGCTGGGTTCATTCTCTTTGTGCATGTAGGGAACAATGCGGTATCTATAGTTCTCAATGAGGATATACTCTGAGAGGGTTACTGGGTGACTCGGTATGTGGGTTTCTGTGGGTCAGCCCCGCACGGCGAGGACCACAGCAGGGAGGCTGCTGTCTGCCCAGGGGTAACCTGCTGGTAGCGTATCTCCTCAAGGTGAATCACAGGCAGAACATAAAAGAGTTTGTCAACAAGATTGCAGTGACTGATGGGAGGTGGCTTCCTTTGTGAGGGATTGCTCTGTACACCCTGCCTTTTAGAAGCTTTTCTGAGGATTTACTATGTTTAATGTAGTTACTATATTTAACCTACACCAGACTGGATAAAACTTACTTCTCTTGCATGCTTTTTTGTATGTCAAGAATAGGTTGTCAACTGGGAAGATTTTGGTCCTTGTGTTTCTTAGCCCTTGTGGGAGAACCTGTCTGCCTTTTCTTGCCTTGTCAACAATACATGTCTTTGAGACAACCTATATTTCCAAATATTCTTAAGTGCAGCTAGGATGTGAATGAAGCTGGATAAACACCACAGCTGTGCTGGCAGTGCTGCTGCACCCATGTCCTGCCACAGGCCTGGAATTGGCAAATATGGGGATGTAGGATTTGCTCCACTGGCTTTTACTGTTGTGCCTAGGACTCTGGGCAGAAAGAAGATGTAAAAACATTTCCTAATTCTGGATAAGGAGACACGATAATTTTTCTAGCAATCTTTTTTTTATCTATTTATCATTCAGATCATCTACCTCATCTTAAAGAGAAACTCTAAAGATGATCTTTTTGCTAACAAAAGAGGGGACAGACACAAAGTAGCTGGCTTTAAATAAAAAGTTCACTAAGTGCTACCTACTGTGAGTAAATAGGTCCCTGGCAGAACAAAGAGGTAGCTGCCCTGCTGAAATGGCCTGGCTTTGCATGGTTTGTTTATTTTACCTTGACTCTATCATGCTCCGTACTCACATCAGTGTCAAACTTGCTTACAAACATAAGTTTGAATCCAGATCTTTGCTACCTTCTTGCTGTTATCTCTCTGTGTCAATGTGGACTGAGATTTCAGAGGGTAATAATGCACAGTCTACAAAGGAGAGACATTGAACTTTGAACCTCTATTCACATGAAATTGCTCCTGGAAAATGAGAAGCCACTTGCCCTATGAACTATTAACAGGACTACTGGATGGCCTGCGGCGTGACTTTGATCGGCAGATGGGCCTGACTTGGAAAACCGCTGCAGGAGCAATAGGCATCTCCTCCAGAGGTGTATGAGCAGGAATTGTGTGTCCACAAAAGAACAGCTAACGGGCAGAAATAGCTGTAGATTAATTTATTTTGTCTAAGATTGTAGATTGCTTGAGCTGCTTAAAGTGCTGGTTTACTGAGTTTGTTTGTGCTGCGTGTTGCAGTGTTGACAACCCAAGAGTCAGAGAAACAGTTGGCGTTGAAGTCAGGTTCTCCTCCTGCACCAAAATAAGACTCATGTGAACTGTAAATGCAAGCAGTGATAACCTCTGAGGAGGCATAAGACCCTTATCCTCATCAGCTGCTGTCTCTTTAAAGAAAAAAGCGTTCAACTCTGTGTTTAGCAGTACTCAAGTCATGTTAGGGAAGAGAAGATACGGGTAAATACCCTGTCAAGACTATGGTATCTTCTGGAAAGGGCTGCTATCACAGGATTGATGCACTGGAAGGATTCTACGAAGGAGGGAAAGAGCTATCGGAGGTGAGACTTAACATGGAAGCTGAGGTGATCAAGAAGTGAAATGCAAAGGCACAGAGACAGGAAGGACACGTTGCCGGCAGGTGTGGAAAAAGGCAAGTGACAGGAAGGTGGGCTCCATAATTTGGAAGCAAAGCTTGAACTGGAAAAATTGTACCTGGAGGGACACTTAGGACTCAGAGGGAACTGAAGATGTTTGCTCCACCTTCTGCAGGGCTTTCCTTCGTGCTGATAGTTTCTTGTATCCAAAGTGAGATGATTGTAGGGAAAAAGCTGAACTGCCCTCTCCCATACTTTTTGCAAAGACCTTCCCTCTTTTTAAAATCATCTCGGCTCCAAACAGCTGGGCTGATCCACAGTAGACCCATTTGTATCTAACATGGTGAGGAGTGTTAGTGCAGGGTATGGGACTATGGAGGATGATGGGGTTATCCTCATGTCAACCCCATTGGGGTGACATGGTCACATTAAGAGTTTGGAGCAGTGACAGGTGGGCTACAAGAAAGCCAAGGAATGTGAGGTTAGTCTGGAGCAGATAAGGGTAGTCTTGCCTGTATTACAAGGTGCTGGGCTGATTTCTGTTTTGGGATGCTGGGCATCTTGGGATGCATTCTCTGGTCTGAGAGTATTTAACTTGGGGCTAGGAAAATGAGGGTGTATATGGACCCAGAAGCTTTCCATGTGGCAGGCACTACCAGTTCCTGCTAGAAAGTATTTGTCCTCCTGCTCTTCCCCACTTGTAAAAGCTTATATGTGCATTTTGAGCTCTCTCCTGAATGCCTTGCCAGATGCTGTGTGGCAGGGAAAGGGCAGGCTAACTTTGGCCAGTCCTGCCTTATGCTGTACTTTGTGCCTGCCCTTCAGCCTTCTTTCTACCCCCTCCTCCCCAGCACTTGCACAGGTTTCTTTGGGGCAGCTTGGACTTGCTCATGTGATGGGAACTCAGCAAAGCCAGTACAGCCACAATAGCTGGAAATATGACATAAAATTATCTTTTCAATGCATGTACAGAAAGGCTCATGCAGGTGTTTGCTTTCTCTTAGGAGCTACAAACCAAGGATAGAAGCTTCAGGTGACCTGGGATATTGCTGTGGAGAAAATAAGTGAAAACCATGAAGACTAGCTTGTGATGATACTGTAGCATTAATGTTTGTGGGGATAGTGAGGATTTTTTTTTTTAGTGATTCAGCATAAATTGTGTAAAAGAAAAAATAGAATACTATGGTGAAACTTGACTGTGCTATCTTGCCTTGGGGAAGGTTGTATTTTTGCTGGCCTGGAACAATTTGGGATCTGAAATTGTGTCTTCCAGTGTGAGATCGCTCAATACTGTGCAGACAGTGCTCCTGGGATGACTGACCACAGCTGCATGCTCTTGTCCCCTCTGCCAGACTCCCACCTGGGCCAGGGCTCTCTCCCCTTCTCCATATAGCTTGTTTGTGCTCTTTGATGAAAGATAATTGCTTTAAAACCAACAAATTCTTCACTTCAGGATGGGCATGGTGGGCATAGCCTTAAAGATTCCGTGATTCTATAATTGTATGATTCACTGTGTGGAAAAGAGAAGTAGGCAGCTCTAGAGTATAACTCAGCAGACTGATTTTAGATGTCTACTTGAGGCTAATGAATTGCACCTTTTAATTATTTATTCTCTTTAATTGCAAAAGAGGTGTTAGCTAGGTAGTGCAGACATCAGCAGGCATCTACACTGCAGGTATCTGTGCAGATGGATGAGCTGACTTGCACATTAATGTTCTGGTGACCTGGACTGCTCTCTCAAATGTAGGTGGCATCAGTTAAGTTATCTGGGAGATCACTGAGCGATGGTTTAGGCTTGTGCCTTTGGGCACTGAGGCCAAGTAGTGACAGTGTTCATAAAATCATAGAATCACTTAGGACTTAGAATCATCAAGTCCAACCACAAACCTAACACTGCCATGTTCCTAAGCACCACGTCTACACGTCTTCTAAATACCTTCAGGGATGCTAACTCAACCACTTTCCTTGGCAGCCTGTTCCAATGCTTGACAACCCTTTCAGTGGAGAAATTTTTCCTAATATTCAGTCTAAACCTCCCCTGGTCCAACTTGAGGCTGTTTCGTCTCATCCTATCACTTAGTACTTGGGAGAAGAGGCTAATACCCACTTTGCTACAGCCTCCTTTCAGATAGTTGTAGAGGGTGATAAGGTCTCCCCCGAGCCTCCTTTTCTCCAGGCTAAACAACTCCAGTTCCCTCAGCCACTCCTCAACAAGACTTGTGCTCCAGAGTCTTCACCAGCTTCGTTGCCCTTCTATGGACATGCTCCAGCACCTTAACGTCTTTCTTGTAGTGAGGGGCCCAAACCTCAACACAGTATTCAAGGTGCAGCCTCACCAGTGTTTCTACCTTCCCAGTGCTTAGAGGCCTTCTCTAAGCTGTATCACCAAGGGGAGGTTTATGTAGGTTGGCACAGGAGTCCTCCCAGTTAAGGGATGCTGGAGCCTGGCATTTCTCAATTTGTTTCACCTCATTTGACAGAAGCTTCATTTCTTTTTGTGATTAATAACCCTCTCTGCAGCATCTGATGTTCATTATACTGCTTGTATGAGAGTGAGGTGTAAAGGACATCAAGGACAGTTGATATCCTGCTAGGGAAAATGGTACAAATACACAAAGACTGTCTTCCTGGAAGAGCTGGAGAGAAATCAGCACTATAATCTCTGCTCTTGGGCAACTGAGGTACAAATAGGATTGTTTAAGAAATCTGTAGCATATTTGGAGAGCCCCAGCAGAGCCTCATCTGCTGCCTCCTACTCCACTAACACCTGGTGGGTTTGAGCAACATGAGGACTGCAGTAGGTGTCGGTAATGGGAACTAGTGGGAGGCACTGCAAAATTAATGCCCAGGAAAGCTGACAGCAAGCCCTGCAGACTCCATCTTTCCTCCTCTGGCTGCCACTGCTGTTGCTCTATCCTCCTCCTACTTGCTGAGGATGCCAAGGAGGTCTGTTTGCTCCCACTTTCATAAGAGCAAGTGGGAGTAACATGAGTCAGCTCTGAATGTGTAGGTGATCCCTCCTCAGCATGCAGGCATTGAAGCTTCCAGGTGCAGTTTTGAGGTGGCTATCCTAGGTATCTGCTCCTGATTTTCCTTAAGAGACAGGTCACTGAGAAAAAGTTGCTATTTTTCACAATCTGTCACTAGAGGTTTCTCATTAGGGCAGAAAGTAAACCCCCTGTTTACTTTAACAAATGACTTTATCCATCTCAACAGCACACTTCCATGTACAGTTCCTTGTTGATGCAAAGACAATGCCCTAATCATAAGGTACATTTCCTATCATAGTAGTGACCTTTCTAATAATTAAAACCACACAGGGTAATTTTATAAACCTCTTATTTGCTTTCAGCATCTACTTTAAATGTTTGTGTGTGGCTGAGGAGTGGAGGAGGAATTAATGTCAAAAAATGCTAGGTTCACTAAAGTTCTTTCTTTTCCCTTAAAAATAGGGAGGTTTGTTGTTCATTCTTGTTCTATCATTATTCTCAGGATGAGCTAGTGACTCAGATGATTCCTCTTAAAATATGTTACTTACAAATGTATTTTAAATCACTTCCTCCATCTAAAAAAATAAAAAAAAAAGTTCTGCCAGGTGACCTTCTTTTACCACATCAGATTAGGAGAGACTGAATTATGGTGATACACTGACCTCTGTTGGCGTCATCCTTTCTTACAGAAACTCTTTTTCAATTTCTTACAGAAACTCTACAGAATAGATGACACATCTGAGACAAGACCTGAGGTAGAATTGGTTCATGATGAAGTTATGTTCTGACGCCACAGTCAATCTAACACTGGGACTCTTCAAGCAACTCACAGTTCTTGGGCATAACAACACACAGTGTTGGTTTCCTAAAAAAAAAAAAAACCAAACAAAAACCTCAACCTAATGTTTTAAATATGCCAGAAAAGCTGGGTGGTTTCTCTTTTACCAGCAGGGTCTGTGATGGACCAGGTATTGGCTGTCCGTCCTTCTGTGGCTGGCATAAAGCCAGACCGTAAAGAAAAAGCAAGACGTCAGATGCTCTGGCTAATGGTGAACAGCGTGCCTGTGCCTGACTCCAGCCTGTTTTGAACTGCCACATCACCTCACGCTATGTTGATCCACCGCCAACCGTCAGTCATGTCTGCTCATGCAATTCTGGCCTGCTGTCAGCAAACTTCTCCGTAACATCCTAAAGCAACTTTGACCAACTAGCTCCAATTAGAGCTTCATGTCTCCTGGAGATGGCTTGTCAGGGGAGCTAGTTGCCACAAACATTTAAAGGAACATAGTGGGGAGAAATGGACGTTTCTAGGCTGCAGTTTGTCTGATTTTAGTTTGGGATGGGATGACTTGCTCTCTACAACAGCCTCTGCTGTGTGGTTCCAATCCTCCAGCGGGAATGACTTCCACGCGCATGCCAGGTTTGTCTCAGGTGAAACCCCAGGGGATGCCTAGATCTGATGGGTGAAGCCATCAAAACACTGCTAAGGAGCATAATACTCTCGAGAAAATGAAGACTGTGCTTGTAGGCAGTGATGACAGTGGGAGATGACTATGTGAACTTTGGCTGCCCTCGTATGAGGAGCTTTCCTTTGCCATCTGCCCATACGAGGACTAAATATTTGGGAATTTTCTGTTTAGGAGATACCTGTATTCTTCTCCATTGCCCTGGGGGCATCTGCATGCACAACCTGGCAGGGAGTTATTGTGTGTATTTAAGAAACTCCCGAGAGACTTCTAGGTTTACTGAGTAACTGTGGGAAAATACACAAATTTCATTTGGACTTCTATCAGCCTGCACGTGTTTCAAAGAGAATCTGTGCCTGTTGCCTGCAGGCTAGCCCTTAGAGAGGAGTTTTGAACAAGAGTAAAGTAAGAAACAAGCTCTCTTGCTCTCATTTCTCATGTGGTGAGCAAAATGGTTAGCTTTTGTTTTGGAAGGAAATCTGTCTAATCAAGACGAGTGGGACAATAATACGCAGGGACGTGCCTGCTCATGCAGGTGCTGCTGGAAGTGGAGGCTGAGACTCAGCTGCTCTGTCAGAATATGTGAGTCACATTTTTATCTGTGTTTATCTGAGCCTGAATTGAGAAAACTCGTGTAAGACATTTTATGGCCCTTGACATCACTCTGCGCTTTTGCAAGACAACAGCCTGACATTTTTCCCTGGGTGTCAGATTAACTGGAGATTGTGCAAATACTTCTGTGTAGCCACAATTATCACGCCAAGGCCTTGGGCTAGCTGAGGACTCCTGCTGCTGGGGTGGATCCATCAATGCTTGCCTTTAAGATAGCAGCTCTGTCTGCCTGTTTGCACCACTGTTGATTGGCTCTTCTTTGAAAGCATGCGTAGAAAGCCTTCACTGGAGGAACTGAGGGAAGAATCACACATCCTGAGCACCAATGCTTGCTATCAGGGCAAATCTGGGTGGTGTACAGAGCCCATAATTTACACCTGAGCAAAGGTAAGCTGTAAGTTCACCGTTCTCCTGTCGTACACAAGCATTTTGACACAAGTATATCACTAGTCTTGCTTCCCTAGGCAGCCACGCTTTGGTAAGCAAGGCAGTGAATGGGAACATAGACCACTGCATAAACGTGCTCGTCGGGCTGTATCCTACATTTCCCCTAGAATTACCCTCTCCTAAACTCTGCCTGTGAGAGCAAAGGGAGCTGAGATTGTAAGAGCAAAGGAACTTGCATTTCTCAACCTCATGCTAACAGTGGCAAGCCTGAAATAATTTGTGGGATTTTATGCTCACTTTCATTTTAAAAATGGGGAAGCTCAGGACTGCTGGGTGAAAAGTCAGTGAGCTTCATACATTTTGATGCCCTACGGATATGTTCTCAGAAAAAAAAAAATTATCCTTTTAATATCATCATTTCTCCCTTTGCCCAACTCCACAGTGATGTCATAGCTTTAACTAATGATTTCACAATCTGCTTTCAAACTGCAGTAGTAGGAACATGACAGCAGTGCTTTCCCTTCCCAGTAGTCCACTTGGTGGGTAAAATGGAGAAGCAGGGTCAGCAGAACTTCATTTTTAGCTGGTCTGCTTGGTCTCCAGCTGCTGGCTCTTGTCTTTGTTCTGCTCTAGCATGGTGGCATCTTGCTGACATGTTTCCCTAGCTGCCTTGTTTCCCTAGCTGCCTTACACTGCCACTGTGAGCCATCAGTGGATATTTTAAATATGTCATACTTCCCATCATGGGCAAAAAAAATTTCAATGTTTTTGGCCACCTCTGTCCTGAAGTACAGGCTTTTCTCACCTGGTTGTCCAACTTAGGGGACCTGATCAAGCTCCTTGTACAGAAATGAGAAGCACGGAGATCATGTGCATGGCTGGATCTCACCTTAACGTGGGGCTGATGTGCTCCTCAACCCCAGCGCTGAGAAACAGCCCTGTGCCCAAGCTGTAGGCATAGTCCTTGCAGATCACAGGATCCAGCGGGAGAAAACAGGTTTGGAAAGGAGCAAGCTTACACATACAAAGCAGACCTTTTTGCGTCACTTGGTCAATTGTACTAAGGAAAGCAAATATTTTGAACGATAACTGAGTTTCCTTGCTGAGACGATCAGCAATGTAGAGGAAAGGGGCAAACATCAGGAAGAAAAGTGAGGCTGGAGAACATGGTTATTCCACTGAAAAAGTAAGGGCCCTTGTAACTTGAGTCTTTACTAAAGTGGTGCCCTTAGGAAGGGCTTCTAGGGAATGGCAACCAGTTGGAAAACTTTGGTAACCGTATGTCTCTGTTTGAGCTGATTTGAAATAGGTCAGATGAGCAGCATGCTAGGTGTGCTCTTTTCTCTCTTTAGAGGACTCTCTCTTTAGTGGACTCTGGAGGAAAGTCAGCTTGCATTCAGAAATTGCTGGGGGGAAAGAGAGGATGGGAAAGGGAGGAGAGACAGTTATATGACAGTGGCCATATATCTCCCACCAGCTAAAGAGAAACACAATCTAAAAATCCAGTTAGTCTGGCAAGGTGCATATTCCATGAGGTTAGGACTGTTTGGCTTTAACTGTGCTAGACTCCTTTTAATTCTCTGTTTGTCTGGTCCTGTCTCCTGGGCTGGAATGTGGCTGCAGGATCACAGCACAGCTTGGGCTGAAAGGGCCTGCGAGGGGGTCTCCAGTCTAACCACCTGCCAAAGCTGGGCAGCTCTAGGGTGGGATGGGCTGCCCAGGGCTTGGTCCACTTCGTGCTGCAGCACAGTCACACAAGTTAAAAACTGCAGGATCTCAGATGTAAAGGTCTGTAAGGTAGATGTTTAAAGCTGGATCACCAGTACCTCTTTCCAGACAAGGTCCCAGCAGCAAGCACACCCTATATTGTGCAGCGATCAGCCCCCTCCAGCTACGGCAGAGGGGAGAAACACAAAACAAACTTTCTCGAACTTTCTGCCCTCTTGGTCCTACTGTGTGACCTCCATGAAAGACCAGCAATATCCACTCTTCTGCATTTGTCCCAAAATCCAAGGGTCTGCTAATCAAGTTATCAAAACATTTTTAAAAGGTTTTTTTCAAGAACCTCATGCTATGGCTGACACAATTTTGGTTGAACTCAGCTTGTGGTTTAAAACATACTAGGGGTAAGACAGTAGGAAGCAAGACAGTACAAGATAAGGCAATTGCATAAATCTCAGTTCCTTAAAAACCACACAAACAAACAAAACAAAAACCTGCAAAGGAACAAAAACCCTAGTTGACAAGTTCTGTTTCCTATAGAACACCAATTTTTTGAGTTTGTGTTAAACTACTTTCCCCACTAGTTGAGCCCTGGGCGCTACTAGTAACCAGGTTACTCAGATCCACCTAAATAACCAGGTTACTTAGACCATTGCGTGTGCTTTATGTGATCTTCCTTTCAGTGTGGAGCAGAGGCTGAAAATGAGGGTCTAACCCTGTAGCCTGATACAAATTTTCGTCTACATCAGAAGATCTGGGGACCATTTCAGGATCAGAAATGCTCCAAGTGTATTTATAGCAATGCCTGAATCTGTAGCTGATGGCTCTTATCACGCCCACAAATGGAATGAACTTCTCTCATCTCAATAACAGAGCAACTCGTATAAAAAAAGTTGATGGTGCGTGCCATCATGTTCTTCACTTGTAACCAGGGAATGGGAAAAACTTTGATTTCAACTTGCCACAGACGTTCTTCCTCCCTGCAGTTTCTAATGTGTGTGCTGGAATAGAGGTGCTCCTGAGATTTATTACTGTGCTTCATTACTATGAATTGATTAGTTGCCATTGCCATGATCACTACAGATAAAATAGATATGGAGGCATATAATTGTAAGAAAAACCAATTTTGTTTTTACAGCAAAACCTGACAGTCAGGAATATCCCAATTAATGGAAAAGTCAACTAGTCTTCAGATTTAAGTCTTATGTAGAATTTGATTTGTTTATAAAAGGTGGTGGATTTTTTTCCCAATAAGACAGGAGGTGGCTAGAAAAGCCTTAGTGCATCTGGAGTCCAACTGAAAGAAAACTGCTGTGCAAAATTAACTCATGGGAGGAAAAAATGACAGTCAGGTAGGGTTCAGTCGCTGCTATAGCAGCTCCTCTCTGTCTGCTTGTGTCTCCTTCATCAAACACAAACAGTGACATTCATTCAGACAGCTGCTGAGCTTCCAGTGCATTGGGGCGGCTACTCACCATTGCTTTTAGTACAAGGTGGTTTGTTAACATTGTATTTTGAGGCTTGGCAAATCTGCTTTTGTGGTCAGACAACATTGCAGTCTGCATGTCATGCACAGCACTCCTAGCAACATCCCCTAACTAGGAATGCTGTATAACAACTTAAAGGGTACTTGCTATATTATTATAATAAAGTTTGGGGCCATATTGAGTGTATATCTGGTTATTGATGAATTAGCTCAGGCAAAAGTAAAAATAAAATAAAGTATAATAAAGTAAAATCATATCATATCAAATCAGGCTTTGTCTGTGGGTGGGAGATGTTAACTGGAATGTTTTTACACACACTTCCAGCAGAGCTGCTATCTTGAGTATGCAAGAGTGGGATTGCCCCAGTAGCTGCAGCCCTTGTGTACCTTGTGCAACTTTTCACCTCCACATTCCTGATACAAGCTTTCTGCAAGTACCAATGGGAAAAAATCCACAGATAAGTGGCAGTTTTTAGGACACGTTGACAGAAAAAAAGGCCCAGTAATAGATACAGTTTATAAATGACTATGTTATAAATTACTGCCCTGTGGTAGTATGGGAGGTGGCTGTGGTCCTTTGTTACTCTGTAATAAAATAAATAAATAATATAAAAGATTAAGTGCTTTCTTTGGTTATCTGGACCCCCTGGAAACTGCTTTAATATGTCACTTTTCTGTTGTCGATCTTAGCCTTTAACAGTTGCTATGTTTTACCCAAAGGGACACTCTGAGCTCAGTTGCTACCAGCCCTGCACCTAAATCCTCTGCCACGGCTGATGTTTGCAGTGCAAAGTCCTGTTGGAGGATGAACCTCTACTGCAGGTCACCACAGATTACGCCTGCACTGCTCAAGACATCTGTCCTTGTGTGCTTTTGCTCACGTGCCCAGAAACACATGAAATGTATGCAGCCCTAACTCTGGAGAATCCATCACGTGAAGGCAACAGTATTGTACCCAGTGTCTAACCATCACAGGAGCATTTTCACCAGCCCGTGAATTTCATCACTGAAGTTGCCTGTTGCAAATAAAGCCAGGGTATTTCTTCACAATGGCACTGGCATGCTACAATGTGTTTGGGCAAGCTAAATCCCACCCAAATCCTTCTGCCTAAGGTTTCCCACTAGTGGGTGCCAGGTTGTCACAGGCACCTCGTTGAGGGGCAGCCCCAAGCATGGGAATCAGGTGCAAAGGAAGAGTCCAGACTGTGCCCCCCATCCTCACTGGGTCCCACTCCATAGCATTGCAAGCTTGGAGTACCCATTGTGGTCCAGTAACCTCAGAAGCAAACACAGGGAAACAGAAACCAGCTCCCAGCAGGTCTGGGCTGCATTTTTCTTCTCAGGTCTTCTTATCACCCAGAGTGACCTTCCTGGTGCTGCAGGCTGCCTCCCTGCGATTCTCTCGCTCTCAGGAGCCATCACAGCTGCTGCTGCGAGATATACAGTCTCCTCTCAGAAATATTAAGCTGCCTGTTTGTTCCCAAAGACAGAAATTAGGTGAGGGTTGAGAGGACTTATCAGTAAGTCAGGGCAGGAGCAAACATTGCCGGGGTGTTGCAAATGTCCCCAGAACAAACACCCTAAATCCAGAGTATACAGTTAAGGTTGCTTAAATGCTTAGTGGTATTTCTGTGTGTTAGAGCGTAGAGAAAAGATTTGTAGTGTCTGAAAATACAACACTTGAGATGGAAGAAAAAAGTCTCACACAACATCCCAAATATTGTAACCATTAAAAAAAATCTCATAAACCTCTAAGACATCTGAAAAATCAACTGATTTCCCTCAGACTGAGTGTGGCATATCTGGGGAAGCCAAAGCTGTTCAAACATATAAAGTCCAGTTGCAGGCTCTATGGCTGGTGTCACTGTGACTAACAAACCAGAATTTTTCACTCTGATCCACAGCTATAAATCAGACCTCCCTTTCCATCAATGCCCATACTGAAGCTTCTCTGTCTGCCTGTTTTGACTCTCTCAGATGCTACCAGGCTTCAATTCTTTTTCGCTGTTGAATGCTTCAACACCTGATAATTCTTCTTTGTCCAATATTTCTGAACTCCACCATCAGTCTTTTTAATGCAGACACTTATTTCGTGAGGAGGGTTGAGAAATCTTGGGCTTTTCCATCCTTCTGCTTCCTCATCTTGAAATCTGCTTATCATTATTTCTGCAAATATTGCTAAAAGTTATCCTTGCCTTGACCCCTCCTCAGGAGACGTGCTTATTCAGGGCTTAGACGCTTGCTGATTAATTTCCTGTCATTCCTCATTTTATGGGCTTCCTAAATCCCTCTAGAGAGACCGTGATCTCAGGACTAAACCAGGAGCAACTCTCTTGACATCTCTACTAATTCCAGTGCAAATGAAGAAGAATTGAGACCCAAACTCAGACTTGAAAGGGTGGGAATTAGGAGGGTTTGGAGAGGACTTAAAATATTCTGGTAGAGTATTTCCACTGACATGAGCCCTGCAAGAGCATTGCCACATCAGTCAGCAGATACTTCACATTACTATGGTGTAAAGTCCTGTTGTAATACCTTTACAATAGAACGTCTTGGGATTTCTGTTTCATGGCTCTTTTTCAGTTTTCTGTTATTCATTTCAAATCAACAAAATAGCTTTTAAATTTTCCTGTCCACGGTCATTCTTTCCCCACTAATCCCAACAACTTAACACAGGTTTGCTTTACAAGACCAGAACCACATCTGGCTGTACTGTATTTGTCATGGTAGTATCCAGAGGCCATCTGACTGCTGTTTTGTCACACCTCCATAGTGTTAACTTTCTAAGTAAATGAAGATTTAAAGTTGATTTTGTCTGATCTTTCCTTCTAACTTTTCCTGCTTCAAATACTTCCCCATTTATTTCATTCCACAAAGAGCACAGTAATATTTCTCCTGTAACTTCTCAGCTACTTTTCATCATGGTGGTGCAAAACCATGCAACCTTTTAATAGCATCCTTTCTTTCTTACCTTCTCCTTTGCTCTACTTCACCCCTTCTGGCATTTTGTCCTTTTTTGTGCCTAGCTTTACAACCTGCTGTATGTCTATTCTGCATTTACCTCCACCAAGTTTGGTGATGCTCTACAAGAACTGATATATAAACAGCAGTCTGAACTGTGGCATAACTCTGGAGCCCAGGCAGCCCCACTGTCCTGGGACTCACCAACAGGAATGACTCGGTTAGCTGAATGTTAACCTGGTCTGGCCGCCGCTGTTGGCACAGCAAGTTTTGCTCTCTACAAGAACACAGTTCCTCCTTTGGCTCTGCCTCATGCAAAAATGAGATAATGAAAAAGGAGTATCTGGAAAACACATCCTTGCACTAAGAAGCACAAGACTGCAGCAGCCTGAATTTTCCCTAGTCCGGTATGACCCTGGAGCAGTCAGATCCCAGTTCTGCTGTAGGTGATCCTCTTGGAATAATGCCCCGCAGAGGAGACAGGGAAGTCAATCTTCTCTATCTGTTCTTTCAGTTCAACTCGCCATTCTTTATTTAGGGAACTCTATATTTTAACATGCCTTTGAAACAGAGAGACGAATTAGGGGAGCTTCCTCCACTACACCAGCAAGCCTCTGGGAAGGCAAAGAAGGCACCCTGCTTTCAGAAGTCCACTGAGGATTTGCGTGTTTACCTCTATAAGCCATTCACTTACTCATGTGCCTCCTGCCTCCTTATACAGTAAAGCTTTTTGAGGGGCTTGCCTAGATTTCTGCAAGGACCCTTAATAAACATGAGTGAACGTCACCACGGATCAGGGGCTGTATAAACTGAGGAGGGAATGAAGTATGAATTGTACATTAGCTCTGTGAACAAAAGTAATTGAGGGTCCCTTCCAACCCAAACTATTCTATTATTCTAAACTCTGTTGGACAAAGCAGGCAATTACGGTACTAATATAGAATCATAGAATAGTTTGAGTGGGAAGGGACCACTAAAGGCCATCAGTCCAACCCCCCTGCCAGGAGCAGGGACATCTCCAGCTAGATCAGGTTGCTCAGAGCCTCATCCAACCTGGCCTTGAACGTTTCCAGGGATGGGGCATCCACAACTTCTCTGGGCAACTTGTTCCAGGGTTCCACCACCCTCACCCTTATATCTAGTCTGTATCTACCCTCTTTTAGTGTAAAACCATTACCCCTCGTCCTATCACAACAGGCCCTACTGAACAGCCTGTCCCCATCTTTCCTGTAGACCCCCTTGAGGTACTGGAAGGCCGCTATCAGGTCTCCCTGGAGCCTCCTCTTCTCCAGGCTGAACAGCCCCAACTCTCTCAGCCTGTCCTCACAGGAGAGGTGCTCCAGCCCTCCCATCGTCTTCGTGGCCCTCCTCTGGACCCGCTCCAATACACACACACGCATATATGTATATATATAAAGCCTTTTTCGTACGAACAGATTCCGGCACCCATCCGCCTGCCGCCTCCCCCGGGGCGGCGCAGCTGCAGGCCGCGGCGCGGTCACCTGTGCGCCTCAGGCCGCGCCGCTCAACCAGAACCGCGCCCCCCCCTTCCTCCTCCTCCTCCTCTTCCCTCTCGCCCCTCCTTCATCTTCCTCAAACCCGCAGTCGTTTGTCACGGGCGGGGCAGCCCCCGCCCCAGTGCGGACAGCGCGGGGTGGGGGTTGTGCCCGCTGCGGGGGCCCGGGGGGTGCGCGGGTCTCCCTGAGGAGCT
>WHYT01016332.1:100039-110579 GCA_009806455.1 Tetrax tetrax | reverse complement strand
CCGCGCTCGCAGCGGAGACGGCGCCACGCCCCTCGCCTATCAGGCACGCGTGAGACACCCCTGGCGTTTCTCTCCGCATCCGGCTCCGAAGCAGGCACCCCTACGCGCGACTCCACCTCGCGCACAAAGGACCCCTGCGCCGCTTATGATTGGCTGCCGGGAGGCCCTCCTTCCTTTTCTCGCTCGCTGGCAGGGAGGCCGCCGCCAAGATGGTGAGTGTCCGCGGGCGGGCGGCCGCAATCCGCGCTGCCCTGCTGCCATCCTGGCCCTGGCCGGCCCGGAGCTGCTGGGCCCCGGCGGGCCGGCCTGCCCGCAGCCGTGTGCGGGAGTATGGCGGAAACTGAGCGGGGTTTTGTTCTCCCGCTTGGAGCCGGCGGCTCTTGGCCGCGGCGCGCCGGTGCCGGTTGGTGTCGGCGAGCTGCGGGGTGTGGGCCAGGGCATGTGCGTGGCCTGTGGTACTGCTGTGCTGCTGTTCGGTAGGAGCAGCCCTCTGCTGTCAGGGTAGTGCAGCTTCGTACTTCTCTTAAGGTGCGCAGTGGGCGCTGCATATTATTATCATTTATTAGTCTTGTGGCTGTTCTTGTCTGAAAGCATTAATGAAGCTGTAATCCATAGGTTTGTTAAAGAAACTCGCATTGTATTGTTGTGGTACTTAAGCTTGTAATCTATGTGTTTTACCAACAGCTGCTTTTCAGCTGATTTTCAGAATGGTAGAGGTGTGTGTGCGTGTTGCTGTGTTTGGAAATAGGAGGATGAGTTTCATTAGTTGATGTGCGCTCAAAAGTACATGTCATCTCTACTCTGCCCTGGTGAGACCCCACGTGGAGTACTGCGTCCAGTTCTGGAGTCCCCAACGTAAGGATATGGACCAGCTGGAGAAGGTCCAGAGGGGGGCAACGAAGATGATCAGAGGGCTGGAGCACCTCTCCTATGAGAGAGCTGGGACTGTTCAGCCTGGAGAAGAGGAGGCTCCGGGGAGACCTGATAGCAGTCTTCCAATACCTCAAGGGGGCCTACAGGAAAGATGGAGAGAGGCTGTTCAGTAGGGCCTGTTGTGATAGGACAAGGGGTAATGGGTTTAAGTTCGAAGGAGGTAGGTTTAGATTAGATATTAGAAAAAAATTTTTTACAATGAGAGTTGTAGAGCACTGGACCAGGTTGCCCAGAGAGGTGGGGGATGCCCCATCCCTGGAAACGTTCAAGGCCAGGCTGGATGAGGCTCTGAGCAACCTGATCTAGTCAGGGATGTCCCTGCTTCTTGCAGGGGGGTTGGACTAGATGACCTTTGAAGGTCCCTTCCAACTCTAACCACTCTATGATTCTATGATCTGTAGCCCAGGACCAGTACAGTTAAGTTAGCAGTTCACTGTCGGCATCAGAGAGACTACCAACTGCTGCTGTACTTCACTTATGTATTTATTAAGTTTAAGTTATGTATGTCATTATTGTTTTGTATTACTCTTTTTTATATTTTTTTTTTTTCTTGCAGAATGACACAGTGACCATCAGAACCAGGAAGTTCATGACAAACAGATTGCTTCAGCGCAAGCAAATGGTAAAAGAACGCAGAAAACTGCATTTACTTACTTGTCTGTTGGTTCTGGGCTGCAACTGTTTCTTAGCCAGTATAAGTAACGGGCCCTTAAAAATATCTGGAGTTCTTACTGTGAGAGCTTATAGGTTTAAATGTGTTGGTATATGCTGAAGGTAGATCTTCATGGTGAGGTAGTGAGCTGTTTTGTCTTTTGAAGCGGGAAACTGTTATGAATATGTCTGTATCAAATCATTAAGAGTCTCTGTGATTGAGGTTTGTTACTTTAAATGCTAAGCTCGTGGTGGGACTGTAGCACCTGACTATTGTACGGAATATTGACTTTCTCTTGCTTTTTACAACTTGTAAAAATCCCTTCTTAGGTGATTGATGTTCTTCATCCTGGAAAGGCCACAGTTCCCAAAACAGAAATCAGGGAAAAGCTGGCAAAAATGTACAAGACGACCCCTGATGTAATTTTCGTCTTTGGCTTCAGAACTCACTTTGGTGGTGGCAAGACAACAGGTTTTGGCATGATCTATGATTCCCTGGACTATGCAAAGAAAAATGAACCAAAGCACAGGCTTGCCAGGGTAGGTTGTTTTCTGGTAATTCAATGGATTTGAAATGTTAGGGGTTCATGATTTAAACATATGAAACTACAGTTTTATGCAAGTACTGTTGGTGTATTCACTTCTATAAGAGGTCTTAAAATAGTGAAACTTAGCTTCTGTATTTGCAAAAGAAACTAAGCTCTTTATTGTTTATCATAGGGGAACCGAGAAGGCAGAGTTGGTGTTAGTGACGTTTAGTAATAACAGATAACTAACCACTGTTAAAGGTCTTGAAGAAGTCTAAGAGATGAGACTGATACATAAGCTACTTCAGTGCTGTGTTCATTGACTAGTCAGCTTGTCTCACTATTTAACTGATTTATTTTTTTTTTTTTTTAATTTTAGCAGCATTTGAAGAGTGCAGGAATAGTAAAACTAAAATTCGGGTGTTACTGTTGATGAAACAAAGTTAAATGCGACTTTACCTGTTTTGTAATAGCACGGCTTGTATGAAAAGAAGAAGACTTCTAGGAAGCAGCGAAAGGAGCGTAAGAACAGAATGAAGAAAGTCAGGGGCACAGCCAAGGCGAACGTTGGTGCTGGCAAGAAGGTAGGATGAGAATATCTGCAAGCTAGAGTGAGCATGTTGGCTTTGAAATGTTGATTAGAAATTCTTCAAGAGAGTAACATTGTTTTTCTTCCATTTCTTTTACCTGTTCTACTGGATAACAGAAGGTAATCTGTGTGGTGTTATATAGCTTCTTACCAGCTCAGTAGCTTAGTTTTGCTCCTCACTGCTGCAAACTTAGCTGAAATAGCGTGAAACAAAGCTTCTTAAACTGTTATTTCCTATATGTCACTTGAACTAAAGTTAAACTTCTGTAAATCTAACATGAATTGCTCTAAGCTCATAATTTGGCCTTGCATTATACAATAACACTTGTTACTTAGACTACCTAAATACCTCATGCTTACTCCACCAAGTTACTGTTATTTGTGGTGTTATTTATAGAGGAGACTTTAAGAATGTGTGGTGATGTAGGCAGTGAGGACAGTGTGTAACTAAAAATAAGGTAGAATGCCTGCTTTATTCTGCTTTTAAGTCACTGGTTCCCAAGATGGTGGGGTCTTTTCCCCCGTTGGGAACATCTTATGCTATGGCTGGAACTTGATACAAGCTTGTCAGGAGTGCAGCTTGGAGGGAGACAAAGTTCCTCTATAACTAAACAAATAAACCTGCCAAACCTGAGGAGTAGCCTGGGTGCGAAGATAGTAATCTTCCTTAGCAGCTTGTTGTCCTTTGAAAAATGCTGAGTAAGCTGTGCAGCTAAATGGGTTTTTTCTTCCCCTTAACAAGGGAAGATAGGGCAATGGGTTTTGACACTTGGCTGTGTAGGTGCTAAAGTGCTTGGACATCTTGAACTTGAGTAATCTTCACTTTTGCTTTTTTTCTACTTTCTTGGAATTCTTCATCAGAAATGAAAAATCTAGCAGGTACTGAAAATGAGCATGGATGTGGTGACTGAATTATACATAACTGAAACGTGTCTATGTGTCAGTCCTTTTGATTGAAGCACTGTAATGCTTTGCATGCGTGCATGTTTGTTTAAACTTGCTTCTGTCCTGTAAGGGTTCAGATAACTACATAACAAACTTTGTTCTGTGTGACTTAGAAATAAAATTTGGCTAACAGCGAATAAGATTTTCAAAACTAAGAAAACAACATTACAATAAGGAATTCCAAATGAGAGGAAATAAACCTCAGTGCTACTGAATTGAGGCACTGGTTCAAAACACCTCAGGTTCTGATTCCAAGTAGTACAGTGCAGTTGCACATGTAACTTCACCTTTGTGTAAAGTAGTTGTGCATCTTTATGAAAACTAAGTCACATTACAGCTCTGTGCATTTGGGATGGTGGTTGGAAATGACACAGTTGTCAGCATTAAACTGTATTTAACTATTGCCCTGCAGTATTCCAAGTTAAGACATAAACCACAGTGATTGCTCCATGAAATTAGATTCTTCACTTGCTGCATAAAGGAAGTTCTCATTATCACTGGATGGAAATAAACTGGTGTTACTGTGAACTACTAGATAAGATTTGGAGCCTTTTCCATTCTGCTGTAGTGCTGTTTTAATAATGTAGTTCTACAATTGTTTACAGTGTAACAGCACAAATTAGCATTCGGTGTAGTAGTAACACTGACATACGCCCTCTTGTGAACTCAAGGGAGTAATTTAGTGTTGCACTGATACCAGTAGTATGGATTACAGTCTTCTTTTAAGAATTTTGCACTTGAAGGTTGCTGTTACCAAGTGTTGATGCAAAATGTTTAAATGACTTTTACTTGAATTACAGAAGCTGTCCAGTTCACAGAAATTCTCTTAAAGCATATAAACATGTTAGAAATCAATATTAGGATCCTGTGCTGTGATAAGTATGTTGCAGGTGTGACTTCTGTATCAAGTGCTTCTCAAACTAGTAGACTGCCTCAATAGTAGATGAACTGTGTTTTGGATTGGAATGTTTTTAAATGTATTTGTAAATGATGTTTTAGTTGAGAATGCATGGGATAGACCTTACTTGTTCACCAGTTTTGTTTAATTTTTGTGTCCTTGCATTAGACTTAAACTAAACACAAATTAATTTATGTGCTTTCTGGAAACCTTGGTTGAGAAGAGTTCTATGCTGCATCACAGAAAAAAGCTTGCAGAGTGCACTTGTGTCTTGAAGCTTTGTACTGAAAAATGCATGTTTAAATGTAATAGTAGCATGGTTCAGCATCATTTATCACAGCCACGTGGAGGAATTTTTAATAGGAGTCCTGTAATATGTTTTGGAGTCTACCTACACAGCCTCTGAAAACTGTTTATCTCAGGAATATGTAGGCATTTGATTCTGAGACATCCTCAGGCAAGTCTGTATTGTTCTAAGCGTTATGTACTATGTAGTTATGAAAACTGTTGAAATGGTGAATCATACTTGAATAGTTTTTCTTGAACTTTTAAGTCAGACATCAACTGTTAAAAGTTTTCGTGCTTCCTTTCACTTCTGACTCCTTCAGAATTCCCCATTCTGTTTTCCCTGCAGCCTCAAAGAAGTATTTTTTCAAGTAGTTTGTGTTATTTAATCATTTCTGTTGCTTTGTAGTTGGCTGACCTTGCATAAAAGTTTGCAACAAGTGGATATAGATGCCTCTTAGCTAGTGTTTGCATTCAAAGCAAAAGCAAAAAAGCCCCACCCTACCTTTTAGTATCATAGCTGTAGTTGTGACAGCCTTTGATATGTGAGCCTTCCAAGCAAACATCTTTTTAAGAACCTGAGTGAACAGAAGTGTGTATGGGTTGGCACTTTAAACCATTGTAGCCTGTAGATGTGATTGAACATTCAATTGCCTTCTGAGTATTAAGCTGCAAACAGCTATTGTTAGGTCCCATTTGAGTCTGAGGGAATACATGAAATCTAAGTCTTCAGCCTCTACAGTAGTTAAAACTTTGAGGTTTTCCTATCACATTTTATTGTGGTAGTTGAAAAAAGCGTATTGTGAGTGTCAGTAAGAAGCCTCAAAGCTCCATCTTCTGCAGTGGTAGAACTTTGATAAAGCTGTTCTCTGATTAAGTAATGCTTTTTGTTTTTCAGTAAATGAACGTACTTCAGATGGAAAATGGATAACAGGTATGACTTTAGAATGCTTTCTAAGACATTCAGTAGCCCATAGTCATTACGATGACATGGGTCCAATGTTGATTTGTGCAAAGACCGTAGTACTGTACTGATACAGAACTCCGTGCAAGAGTTTGACGAAGAAAGGCTGTTGTGTTTGCTACTGAGTTGCTAATTTATGTGACTTCCACTTACATGAAATACCTGATTAGTATAAAGACTGAAATAATACATCAGGCAGTTTAGATTAACTGTTGATTATTTAGTCTTATTGTAAACAAGGCTTACGCTTTTCCTTTTGTAGATATGCTAGGGAGAGGGTGGTATGCGTTGGTTTTTATTGTCTTAAATAGATTGAAATAGAATGATGTCTATTTTGAGGACTAATTTGTGTTGTTTTCTTACAGATACTCATTTCAAGTAAATTCCTTATAACCAAATTTGATACTCACTTAGACAAGTCCTAGATTGTATTTTTATCTTTGTTGCCAGAAACGTAGGTTACTGCTGTGGGCATTAACTGTTACAGACAAAACTCTGGTTTTATTACAAGTGGTCAGAATGGCTCATTTTAAAGAAACTTAAACAGGCTGTCTGGGAACTGGTGAAGTGAATATGTCTTAAACAGAAAGCTGGTAAAGCAATTGTAGCTTGTTGAGCACTTCTACAGAAAGGGTGTAATCCAGGCTCTCATTTATTCCTAGGACAGTACTGTGAAATTTTCAACCTTATGTTCTTCTAAGTAAGGCAGTGTCATTCACCTGACTTGTTTGGGAACCAGTTTTTCAGGCTCTATGAAGGTATGAGTATGAAAACTGTTTTAATCATGTGGCACTGATCTATTTTTTTCCTTTACAGACTACATAAATCTACGAAGAAGCAGAGAAAATTATTGTGGAAAGAAGCCGCTCATCTGGCTTTAACATCAAATAAACTATGTCAATAAAATGCTGATTTGCCCTTTAGTTTTGATTCAAAAGTTACTATTTTGTACAGTTTGAGAAATTCAACACTGGTGCACTGTTTGCGCTGAATTAAAATCTTTTCATAATTAAACAACTCTTGTTTTGAGTATCAATCTGAAGTGAATTAGAGATTTCTACAGACAGTCGTATAACCTAATTCCAGGCAGGCAGTGTTAGCTCATGGACATAGACATCTTTTGTCATCTGCTGTTGAAACTGGTTTGGAAAGTCTTTTTAAGATGTGCTTGTTTGTCTATATTATATAGACCTGTAGAATATAGCTGAAGGGAGAACAAAACATGGAAACGAGATCTTCAGAGCTGCATACTTTGACAGTTAAGATTTTTTCACGAATGAAAGAGTTGGGCATGACATCCCTTTTGTTCCTGATTCTCAGGACAGGCTCTGGGGTCTGCCTCAGGTCTGCAAACTGTGCAGTACACCCCTGTTTATTCATCTGGTAGTGTTAAAAAAGTCATTTAAGTCCCAGTTAGTGGCTGGATAAGGCATTCTCTCTGCTAGAAGTGTGGGCATTCTGGTGCAGGTGTTTCAAGTAGCAAGCAAAATAAAAGTTTTGTACTTTAAATAGAACTGAAACAGACTGCAACTCTAGCAGCTGTGCTGATGAAGGCTTTGACTTGCTTCTTACCTTGGTAAGCAGCAAGTACAATATTTGTAAATTGTACTGCCTTTGTACTGAGGCAGCATATTGTAACATGGGTGTAAGGCATTTTTAGTGCTTGGGGTAAAACCAACAACCATATCGTTGGAGTTAAAGAGGTTGGAAGGGGATATTGTCCTAATAACTCCCATACAAGATCTGGTAAGAAGAAGGTACTTAATGCCTCTTCTCATACTGTCAGTCTGAGTCTTGAGCTGGTGGGTTTGCTATTGTCTGCATTCAGCAGCATCCCACTCATAGCTGTACAGTACACTTTATGCACCTCGTGCCATGGTGTTACTGCCTTTATTGAGGTTAGTAACTGGTATTACTAGGCAATTGTCCTGGTGAAAGGACAGGTACTCCAGTTTCTTCTAAAGATAGCTAGTGATGTTAGACTAAGGGAATGGTGAAATGGAGTAATTGCTTCTAAAATAAGTTTTGAGTCAGGAGTGGAAATTAAAAGGCTTTTTTTACTTGACAGACAGACCTTCAAAGTGTCCTTCCCAAGGTTTTAGGTATATTAAATTCTGAAGAATTGTTAGAGGGGTATTGGAGGTGGGATTTGTGTTGCTACTTGGATAACAGCATGTGCACTGAACTCCTGAGTCTGTAGATATATTTTTGAATAGGTGACAGTAAATTTTTGACAGTTAGAGATTGTAAGGGAGATGGAGCAAACATTACACACATAAAGCTTAGAGCTACAACCTAAACTTGTTCTAAAGGTAATACTTGGAGTAAACCCTTTCTGTCTATAATGTTCAACATGAAAGGAGAGTCATGCTATTAAATATAACTGAATAATCACTAGGGGGTAGTGTGAACACAGCAAAACAAATATCAGGATGAGTTGTACAGCAATTTTTCATAAAATAGGCTGAAAGGAAGCTAATTTGTCCCCTGCCAAAGAGGTTAACTCCTTTGAAAAGATACATTGGAAACAGTTGTGTTTAGGATTTGAGGCTTTAAGTGATATTTTTGTTTCACAGGTTCTTTTTGGAATTGAATGGAAACCGTCTGTTTCAGTGAGGACCGTACAGTTAGTGTTTTCCAAATGTTGACTACTTTAAAGCTCTAGAGTGCTGCCACAAATCTTAGTTGCTCTTCTCAGAGGCCTCCTTACCTTAGTTCTAAGCAAGCAACAAAGGATCTATTAAAAAATGCTGGCATAAAGGTATACATGTCTTACAATCCTGATGTTTTGACTTTACATCAACAGTGCTGTTTCAGGGGGAATGTACCTCTTGAAGCAGAACTTAGTTCTGGAGTTGGAACAGTAAATGCTCCTTTATCAATTTTGTGATGTCTGAAGTGCTTTTGATTACAGCTTCATTTATGAGGCACAGTAACTTTTCAAACCAGCTGGAATAAAATGAGCTATCTTACTGCTTGGTGCTAAAATTTGGTATTTGATGCCCCATTTTGATTATTTAAGATTGACAGCAAAGAATACTTAATGATTCTATGGACCAACTGGCTCTTGTTACATGGTTATGTTAAAACCACATAGCTGTAAGCTGTACCGTGTCTTGCGATGGGGCATTAGGCACAAAAAAGGGGGAAGGGGACAAAATGACATTAATCTAGAACTAAGTGATCAAATCAGATAATCCTAATTGAGTTTCTGCATTATTCTGCTACGTTCTGTATTGGTGTGGCTGTCCTTTTTTTCTTATTGTTCCACTTGGAAAATGGCAAGCAACTGAATAGCTGTCATCTGAAATCTTGGTGCTTCAACAGCCTGGAGAGATAAGCAGCTATTCGTGTGAGTTGCTATTCTGCCAACATTTTGCTTTCATATACAAGAGTCTAAGCCATATGTGGCAGGTGTTCAGTGATTCAGAAGTTTTTAATGCACATGTCATGCTGTGAAGAGACTCTAGGCTAATCTCCTTTCCTGTGGGAGGTAGAACAATTAAGGGGAAAGCACTGATGAACAGGAATCTTCCCTTCTTTCTCTACTCTGCGCTGAAGGTACCCTTTTATTTCCTCCTGATCTTGGCACCTCACATAATCTATACATAGACTTTTTGTCACTGTAGGCCTGCTTTTAGAATTTGTCCTGGCCCTCATATTTCAGTATTCTAAGTATTTTATCTGTTACATTACTAGTCTGGAGCCCAGATTAGCCTCTGAAGGATTTTTAATGAAGGAATTTCTAAATTAAGCTGTTGATGCGTAATCACAAATTGGTATACGTGGGAAGACATTCATTAACTCTTTACCGTTTTTAATGGCTAGGGCTTAAGTTTTGAGTTTTGTGTTTTTTACAAGGGACATAATTACCACAGAGATTCTTTGGGTTTTTTTTTTTTTGTAGGAAGGAGTTAAAATTGTGAAGCTGGACTAGTAAATGAAGACTTCCTGTGAAGTGCTTGAAAAGCTGTGTGGAAGCCTCAGGGCTTGACTTAGTTGAAACCGGACCAACTTCTTGCTGAGATTTCACCTTTACGTTTAGTGAGATATAGAAGGCACAGCCAGATAATGGTGGCTTCTAGCTGAAGGGAATTGTAGTCTAGAAGGCAAAAGAAACCGCAGTGGATCAAAGAAAGATCTACTAGGGAAGCAGAGTCTGTTTGGAGAAGCAAAGATGAGTGTCTTGGCATCATAGGAAAAGATAACTGTGAAACGGGTTAAAGATGGTAAGATTTGGCATCACTTAGGCAATGAGGTGGTTTTGTCTAGGGAGCAGCTTTTAACAGGCGTGAAAACAAATGCTGAGGGAAAGAAATGAAGCTTGTGTTGTCAGTGTCTTGAAATGAACGAGGCATAATATGCTGTGAGAAGACTGCAGTACCAATAAACAGAGGGATAAAAGGGTGACATGGGTACTTTTTTGTTTATTAGACACTGTCATTTAACGAATAAAGTATGCATGTCACTGTCAATCTGTTCACAACAGTCAGAAGAAATTAATTTGTCCGTATTATTTTGGTCACTTCCTGTACAAAATTAATTTTTATGTCATTAGTGGCCTATGGAGAGGAAACAGAACATTGTCCCGTATCAGCTGTTGATACTGGATTCATACAGTAAGTTTGAAATTCTAGTTGTGAATGCTCCCTGCTCACATGCTTCAATTTGAGTGAAATGAGATACATTGGGCCTTTCTTTGGGTGTTTTGTTGGTGCTAAGAGACCAGAGGAGAGTAGGGTTTTTTT
>WHYT01016332.1:60966-91204 GCA_009806455.1 Tetrax tetrax | reverse complement strand
AGGAAAATATAAAAGGTTTTTTTTTTTTTTTCCTTCTTCTCTTCTATCATGCTTTAAAACACACTAGCTCTTTCTTCCTCACCTTCCTTCTTGTCAGCTATAACAAACACAAACTGTCCCTAAGGAGAAAACAAACACTTGCTGTGGTATGCAAACACTCTATGAATTCATGACATCAGTGCTAACACGGCTTGTTTCAGCCCCAATTTAAAACCCATTCTCCTGCATTTTGTGTCATCTCTTCCTGGCTATCCAGCTTCTTCCAGGTTTGTCATGTTAGTCTGGCATCCACCCTTTTGAATGCTAAAATGTGTTATCCTCCCTTTCTACAGTAGCATGCATGTTAAAGCACAGAAATATTTTTACATCCTCCTTAACACTTTATAGGAAAGATGAAAGAGGCCGTGGAGAACAATTGTACATCATGGATCTAGCCCTCAGGATAGGAATGATACTGATGACAACCTGTCGAAATGCTAAACTTGCATTGTTGTTTGGATGAAAGAGAGAATGCAAATGAGGGATAAGGAGAAAATAAATGCTTCAGGATGGGCAAGGGGGATTTTCTAGCAACAGAATAGCAAACATTGTCAGAGCACTTGTGATTACAAGTCCTATAGCCCTCCACTGTTGGGAGCCAGAAATTTTTCTACATCATTTTCATTCCTTCCCAAAGACATTATAAGGCCTGAAAGAAAATAAATCTAGACAGATTTCACAAGTTGCAGAAGGAAGATTTGCTTTATTAAAGTCTTAGAAAAGACTCTTGGACTCTGCTTGCGTACTACCTGCCAGGAGCTATCTGGGTGTAGACTGTGAAAGTTAATGCATTTCCATAACATTTTGGATTTTCATATATGGCACACTCACATCATTAAAAAATTGATAAATTAGTTAAGAGGCACAACCCCTTCATGTTCTTACCTGGTTTCAGTTCATCTTTTAACAAGTCACTTTAGCTTGATTAGATGGTGGAATCAACACAGTTTTCTGCTATAACTGAGACCTTTAGGACTATATCTAATACTGACATTAGTAGTAAGGCTGCACTTGACTACTTTGGGGGAATAAGAGATATAATAATGCCTAAGATTGGGGGATGTATTTCCATGCTTTACAGTAGACAAAGAACCAATATGCTGTAAAACCCATACTTTTTTTTCTAGAAGACAGCCAGTAATCATGCTGTGTATGAAGAAACCCATTCCACATGGGCTTTTCTAAGGGAAGGAAGAATCCTGTTTTCCACCCAGCTTTTCGGCAACAGGGTGCAAGTAAAATAAAAAAAAAGGGTAAGCAGCACTAGGTATCATCACTACAAAGAGGAAAGCTGATTCTCTCCAGTTCGTCTCTTTCTGTGCTATCCTTCCCCCTGTTTCCCCCCATTACCTTGTAGGAAGAATATTAAAAGAAGTTGTGTACGTGGAACTGAGAGTAATCGGAGCACAGCAGTCTTTCTTGATTTATTACCTTATTCATTAATCCGTATATAAAATGCAATTTAGGACAAGGCTCAGAAATCCTCACCCTGACATGTTCTCACTTATTTGATAAATTATTCCACTGGAAGAGGATTGAAGGGCATCTGCAGTAAATTCTGCCGAGATCTATTTCTCAAAACATTTTTACACTTTCATATCAAATTAGAGGATATTTCATAGATAAGGGTAAGTGATGGGATTTCTATTGCTTGGGTGCATGTCTCATAACTCACAAGGGTGGAGGAGTACAAGGAACCAGCACCATAAGAAAGCCAGAGATTTAGGACAGTCCCCTTGAAAATAATTCTGGAATTGTTTATTTTCAGCCCAAAGCTGTTAGTAGTTATTGAGATATTAAAATACATTAATGTAAATATTGTTTTCTGTATCCAAAGAAAGAAACACAGAGATATGGATTCCGTTTGAGTTATTCCAGGCAGAACATAGATATACTATAGATAGATATAACTTTAATATTCATTTGGAGGAGCTGAACAAGATTTTAATATGGCAGTCACACAATCTCCATATACAGGACCAGGATACCAGCAAGGCTCTGTAAACTTGGAAACTGCATTCCTATGATTAAGCTAGAGGGGTGGTGAAACAGAGTTTCAGTTTTGGGGAACCTTCCTCTCTCTCCAAACTGGGTCCAGAATGTGTATGCATTACTGTGCTGTCCTTAGGCTTTCCTCTCCCCTTCCACCCTGTTTTTGGTACTCCTCTTGACTCTTTCTCATTTCTATACATAGTATTCTCTTCTCCTAGTTTCTTTCATTCTTTCCTAGGGCTTTTATGAGGCTATCCCTCCAGTGCCTGCCATGTAGGAGGTAGACAAGAAAAGGAATGTCACTAGCAGGAATCTGGAAGCAAAGAAGTTACTGCAAGGTAACCAGTCAAGGTAACCAGTCATTTTCCACCTTGTTTTATCAAACAGGGATGGAATGTGGGGAAAAAACCTTTGCAAACCTTGTTTTTTCTGACACTTTGCTACGATTGGTGTGCTCGCTGTACGGCAGGATGCACACACACGAAGAGTCATGTACCAGCACACACCTGCGTTCCTGCTGTTTGAAAGGCAAACAGGTCAGACAATTCCCAAGCTCCCATCGATATATCAGAAAAAAGGGATACAGAGTGGGCCTTCCCCTTCTGTGCTCTGCTAAACTACTTCTACAGAACAGATTTGGTTTAGAGAAAAAGATTGTGCTCAGCTGCAGTAGAGGCCTACCATCAGCAGGGGGTATGAAGCTTTAGTGCCTTATTTTTTCAGAGAAAAAAAGAAGTCCAAATTAGCAAGATTTGGTCTTGAACTAACAATTTTAGCTCAGATCTAATGAGCTGAATTGATATCTATTTAAAACCTGAAGTAGAAGCTCAATTTTCTCTTTCTTCTTTGGATTATATTTTGTTGAGAAAGTAGCAAATAAACTAGACTGTAAATTCTAATAAGTCCTTTCTCTCCCTCTTGACAACCCTTTAATTCAGGCACTTTTTGTCCCTTCCTCCAAAATGTAGTACAAAATGTCTTCCTGATGAGCAGACGTGAATTCAGGGACACAGGAACTTAGCTGCACCATTACCTCTACATCTGCAGTGAACATAGTATGCTGCAGATATCAATCACGTATTTAAATTCTCTGTGGATCTATAGATTATTGCTGCTGTGCAAAGGAAATCTTTCTGCTACCCTTGAGTAATATCCTCTAGCCTTATTGAGCCTGAAAGTATTTATCAGAAAGTCATTACAGCTGTTTTGTTTGCATATAGCTTTCAGTCTGTCTATTTTAATGTCTGGACAGCATTAGCTCAATTAGTCTAATGAATGAGTAGGTCTTCTAATATTTGCTATCTAATTAGTTTATTGGCCTAGATATAATGTGCTAGGTCTAACTGTGTAATGTGTCTAGCCAAGACTGTTGACTGTTATGAAGAACTTAGTGGTCTATTTCTTTGATGTTTTGGCCCAGTACTTTTTGGAAAAAGGGCAGTTTCTGTATCTGTTTTCCTAAACATTGTGAAAGCAGTAAAGCATCCCAGAGAACGTCATACTCTCACTTTACTAAACTCCCAATGGGAGAACTCTGAATCCCTTCTATCTAGGGCAATCTGGATGGATTGGCTAGCACCTGAGAGAGAAACTAAAATAAAGGAACACCGTTGGATTTCCAGCTGACACATAGCAAGCAACAACAGAAAGGGAGGACAATGCAGTGGAATATATACCAAGGATACAATGCTCTGTTATATGATCTTCTCTCTCCAAAGGGAGTAAGAGAAGAAATGCATAAAAGATGTTAGTTGTATTACTTATTAAGCTACGTGGAAGCGCTGAGATCTTACCTAGAAGAGCTCATATCAAAACATAGAAATACAATATGAAACAAAACCAATAAAATGAAGAGCGTTATGTATGATTAAAGTAACTCAGACTAATTCTTAAAAAGTAGAACAACAAATTCAGGCATACCTTTTTTTTTTTCCTCTCCTTATTTATTCTATGAAAAAAAGAGATAGTTTAGCAAAAGACTGCTCCTAGCAGGCTGAATGGCCTTTCAGGTTAGTCAGCAGGAGCCCTAAGCTAAAGGGTTGCGTCTGCACCCAGCTGCAGGTACTGGTTTGGTAAGAGGCCCAGCTGATGCTCGTTTTCTGTGAGCAGGTCAGTGGTGTAACACAGCTGTATTTCACTAGGGCCAGATGAGGCAGGGGGCTTTCTGTACCTTCAGCCATAAAGCTTGTGCTCCTTACCCTGATGGTGGCTCAGAATGTGAAAACTGAGAGAAAGGAGGATCAGGAGTGGGTGTCTGAATATTTTTAGGCTCTTTTTTTTCCTCCAGATAAGGAGGTGGAAGAGTAATTCTTTAATTGAGGTCTGTTTGAATGTTTTGGGGACCATCAACTAAACCTAAAATTCGAAGAGAGCAGCCTTAAGGAGTCCTGAACTCAGATGAAGGTAGGAAAGCTCTGGATCTTGATTTAAGACTAGTAGATCTTTGGTACTTTTGTCCAGCAATTGGGATTCTTTAAAAGAAAGATCAAAAAGTTAAATGTGTGAGTAAAATAGTGTCTAACTATTCAGTGTCTAACTATTTCAGCTTAAAAAAGGAAAGCGCAATGATTTGTTTCTGAACTGGAAGTTTTTCTGTGCTGCATCAAAACCAAATGAGAACATAAAAAAGCATACTGTTACATGGATAAAGAAAATAAATTAGTAAGATGTATCTAGAAATAAGGTCTTATTTTGTAATTGCTTTCACTTATTAGCCCCTTAAGCTTTGACCTCAAAGGTGGCTTTATAAAAAGGTGTTCTTTAGTTCAATCAGTATTTTCCAGCTAGCCTAGCCAGTAAAATTGGAGTATGCAAGCAAAATCTCTTCCTATTTACTCAATCTCTATTTAATATATATGGAATAGGCAATATTTGGAGGCTATGTAGCTTTGTTTTTGTTGGTTGTTTTTTTTTTTTAAGTTGTGCTTTAACTTGGTGACAACATGCATGGCTGTAGGGCATAAAATGAAGACCTATAGGGCTATATGGATAGTGCATATGTAACTGTCAAGTTATCGGTTGGATCCTCTTTTCAGTTGTGTTTCTCAGTGTTACAAAGAATGTTGTCAATTCCAAGGCATTCTCAAAGTTTACTGCAAGATACTTGTGCATCTGGTTGTAAGGAGTTTGTCTCAAAGGACTACTATGCTGCATTCTAGTTTCAGATTACTGAAATATAACAGTTATTAAAGGCTTTTGAAGATGGATGTAGGATCCTCTCTTCAATGTAATATCATTGTCATAGGGGCTACAGTTATGGTTAGGAGCTATAATGAATACAGGAGTCTGTTTGCAGAGCTTGAAAGCATAGTTTGAAATGCAATCTGAGCATGGGATGTACCAGGTGTTTTCTTAAAATACTTGCTGGAGCAATTCAGCAATCTGTCCTAAAGATGAAAAAGACACAATGGGTTATTTTAGCATTAGACCCTTTTTCTTCTGTACAGCAGCATCACTGCTGATGATGCTGAATGGGATATCCCAAATAACTAACTACTGGCAGCTAAAGCAATTTGTTAACTATCTTAGAAATGTATGTGGAAATAAAAGTGCAAAAAGCAGGCTCTTACTATTTCATATATTATTTACATTTGTAGTATAAGAAATTTGTTAGTGTTGTGTCATAACTACTTTTGTGTGCCACGTGTTGACTGAAAAAATGCACCACTGCAATGCAGGAGTAGGAGGTGCTCCTTGAGTAGCAATTTTGCTTCCTGGCTTTCAGGAAGCTATTTACATTTGGGCAGGAGAAAGGAGATAGACTTGGCCTTTTATATTACTGGGTTAGAGAAGTCTTGACATTAATTATTTTAGAGTAAGTCAGTTCTCTGCTTCTCTACCTTGTTAACTGCTGCTGTATTTCACAAAGATCATTAATATATAGTGGATGCCCTTGCTGTCATGGGTAGTAGTTGAATGCTTACTGTTAGCGACATTCAATAATCGTGAACTATGTTTCAGGAACAACAAACTGTATTATGGTAAATGTTGTGGTTTTGTTTGGGGTTTTCTTTTTTTTTCAAGATGGTTTAAACTCTCCTTGTAGCATTTCAGTGAACCAATTCTATCCTGATTCGCTATTGGAAGGTTCAACCATTGAACTGAATCTTTCTCAACAGTTACGTGTTGGAGGGGTATGATTTCCTAAAGATGCCAGTCTATATATTTAAGCACTTCTAATACCTTAGAAAGTCTTGTGCCATGTTTCCCTGTTGTAGAAATAACCACTTGTATGGTGTACCAAGGTATCAGCATATTGGAAAGCTGTTCTGATTGCTGTACTGGTAGTATTGACTGTGATCAATAATGGTACAATCAAAAATAGCACAAGCACTGCTTACCCTTCAGCTTTGGATCTGGGTTTTTGCAAAATGGCAATATTTCACTTCTGAATAGTATTGCATTTTCATCTAATGCTGCTTTCCTCCTCAGTGGAGTTATATGTAAACTATGATGATGCACCTCTACAACAAGTTTGAATCCTGCTTTGCAAACATATATATATATTTATAAATTGGTCCCAACATATCCCGTTATCTTATTTCAGAGCTCTGAGTGTTAATAAAGTAATTTCTGATCCCTTCTACTTCATCAATATACATTCACATAAATTCATGTGGCAGTTTAGAGCCAATTAAAATTTATAAGCCACAAGTAGTGAGGGAAATTCTAAGGATTAATTTACTCACTGGAGTATTAATCTGTGTAATGTAGTAGGTTATCCTTCAGTAAACTTAGCTATATGGAGATGGGGAGATACATTTCCTTGCATGTTTTACTGTAAATGCAGTAATTGGTCCCACTGGGCTGTTGAGCTTCAACGGTTACAGCCAGCAGTACCACAGCAGCCTTGGTGTGAACCTGGGAAAAAGAACCCAATCAGCAATATGAAATCCGGTTGTGTTTACCTAGCAGGATCCATTGTGCTTTTCATTTTCAAGTAAATAAAACAAAATGACTTAAAATTGAAAACAAGAAGACAAACCTTGTTCTGAATTTAGGAAAGTATAACCTATTCCCTTTACCTCCCCCAAAGCTCTCAATTTCAAGAGGTGATTGAGAAGGGATTGGAAAGGGAGGAAGTGATCATAAATTACTTAACACTTTCAGGGGAAAGAACTTCCTCTGTAAGGCTTGTGAGTTAGGATCTTCTTACTTGGAAAACCTAATTGATCAAGCCTAATAAATCTGACTTTGTTAGTGGGTTTTTGTTCAGGTAATGGTCTTGCTGATAGGGAGCAGGGACAAAAGAGACTGTAGTTTGTGAAGGGCCACAGGAAAAAGGTGGTGCCTGATCCAGTGTTTTAATTCAGATCCTTTTCTCTCTGCTTCAAGTTGTCCTTCCTTTCATCAGCCCCTGCCTTCCTCCTAAATTAACTGTGAACTTACTGTGGTAAACCCACTAGAATTCACATGTGTTTAAAATAAATAAATAAAGCTGCGGAAAAACCCCAGGTGTCAAGGGAGCCTGGAAAGTTAAATTGTTTTAAGGGTTTTCTCCGGAAAAATCCAGTCAGGATAAGCAAATTAATAAATAAGCAAGCTGTAGGAACTTGTATCCTGGGAACACTGAGGTTTCAGCATGAAGAGTTGCAGTAAGAATTCCTCTTGTAAAAGACGCTAAGCCTGGTGTTTAGCCCTAGTTTTTCATTGCCGTTGCTGGCTGGGGGTTAGAAAGCCAGCATCCCTGTTTTTATCTCACATTATTGGATTTATCTATCATATTCCTTCTGACAGGGATGATACTGAAAGGCCAAAACCTGCTGCATTTCCTCTATCTGAATGACATGTGAATTATCCCTGTCCAATCTTCTATTTCTAATTCTTGTGTTTGTCAATCGATGTCAAGCAGAAATATGGGTGTTAAAAGGAAAAAAAAAAAAAGAAAAAAAAAGTAAAATGGCTTTCCACACTTAATTCCATGTCAGTTGAGAGCAGAACACAAGTTCTCCTCCTTGGTAAGCCCTGCCCTGTCTCCTAGGCTGTGCGTATTTCAAAACCCTTCTTCCCAGCCCCAAAATGTCAGGTCCTCGAGGAAATGTTTGTCCTGTGGAAAACTTTAGTCCCCAAGCAGGTTGTGACCTTACAGGCTGCTGCATGACAATGGAAAGCAGGGCAGAAATCATGGTATGGCTACTGGATTTACCAGTCACTGATGGCCAGCTGCATATTACACCAGGCTGTGCGTGAAGAAGTCATGTTGGCTACGCATTGCAGGAAAGCAGAGAACTGGCTGGTTTCTGACCTCTTTATAGGACTAACACTGGAACACAGCCCAGAAATCTTTTAACTGGAAATCAAGCCAGTGTGCACTCATGTACACGTGTAAGCTAGAAGACCCTTAGTAAGGCTCTTAAACTCTAAACTTTTTAAAATTATGGAAATACATTCATACATGACACAGGCCGGTTGTTTTTTTGGGGTTGGTTGGTTTGTTTGGTTTTTTTTTGGGGGGGGAGGAACATGGGGGGAGCTGGAAAAGGTATACCAGAAAATCTGCTGTTAGCAGTAGAAATTACCTTTCAGGTTTCATACATCTGACAGAACGAGTAACTTTTGTCTTTATCAAATTCAAATATGTATTATCTGGTTTAAATGGTGCTTTATTTCATACACAAGTATGTGCTCTGAAGAAAACAAACCAAAAAACTGTCATATATTTTAAACTAATTCATGGGGGAATGTTATCTTGTTTCATACCATATTATTTCTAAAATGCTAATGCTAATTCTGTCTTCCATTCTCTCTCTCTCTCTTTCCCTCTCTCTTTCTCTCTCCCCCCCCCTCCAATTATTGAAGCTTTCATATGTTCTGTTTTTGTTTGCACTGTTTTGTAATTATCTTCTATGAGGTATTACTACAATATCCCTGCAGAGAATAACAGAAGTTGGTAGACACTCTAAAATGCTTTCAAAAACCCTCTAATGGATATGTGAATGTGGGGGGAAAACAGTGATTTTATTATTGTTCTAGCTTTTTAGATGTCTGCCTCTATTCAAACAGTGGCATTCAGGAGATGGAGATTTGATTAGCGTAGTTTTGTTCCATGGTATTATTTTCTGGGGAGGAGTCAGGTAAGAGTTGTCTTCCTTAGAGGTCCCCATGAAACACTAATGCTTGTCATTTGTTCTCACAATACTCAATTTCTTTGTCATTTTTTTTTTTGTTGCTCAAACTCAGTAATAGAATAATAGAATGGTTAGGGTTGGAAGGAACGTTCAAAGGTCACTAGTCCAATCCCCCTGCAAGGAGCAGGGACATCCCCAACCAGATCAAGTTGCTCAGACCTCGTCCAACCTGGCCTTGAATGTTTCCAGGGATGGGGCAGCCACCTTGGATGGATGGGCAACCTGTGCCAATGTTCCACCACCCTCAGTGTAAAATGTTTTTTTCCTTATGTCTAGTCTGAATCTGCCTCCCTCTAATTTAAAGCCATTATCCCTAGTCCTGTCACAACAGGCCCTACTGAACAGCCTGTCCCCATCTTTCCTGTAGGCCCCTTGGAGGTACTGGAAGACCGCTTTTATAGTTTCTTAATATTGAGTATTCAAAAAGAATCCTCACTTCTTTAAAATATGGAATGGAATTGGAGGTATCCAAGTATAAATGTGAATATTGTGAACTTTCTAAACGTAATTTACTCTTGCTATTACTATAGTCACTTTGTATTTGAATGATTTTTTTTTTTTTTTTTTTTTTTTTTCTGTGACTTGAACTGAAGTGTTCCCTTGACAGGGACTTCCCAAGATTTTACTCTATATGAACAGAACTGTGAAATAAACTGCCATGAAATAAATGTTCTCAGACTTCTAACATTGGGCCTGAACAATTTATTGGAGTCTCCTTTGGGGAAGTAACTTGTTTTTTGTTGGGCTTAGACTAGAGAAGCTTTCACTCGGGTGTAGCAAGGCTGAGTCTAGGGTAAGGGAGCACAATTTCAAAAGTCTTGGCTGCCCTTAAAGCCCTGTAAGGGGGCTGAACAGTGCAGTCACAGCTGTAGCTGTGTGTAGCTTATACCCTGCTAGTACCAGTCTGTCCCCTTCCCCAGAGAGATGCTGGGGCTGCCCTGTCCTCTATCTGGGGTGGTGGGACAGGCCATGTGTCCCCTGTTTGTGCTGGGGAGCCCCAGCAGCACCTGGACCGTGCTTGCAGGTGTACACCGGGACTGAGTGTGGCTTTAGTTTGGTAGTTGTGATAAAGGTGAAAAAAATAATAACCAACTTTAAACGGAATGCAGTGACCTTCACTGGCTTAATTGGGCTTTGGGTCAGCACTTCAGAGAGCTGATTGTGTTTTCTAACACACAAAGACTGAAGCCTTGACCCGATCTTCCTAAATACTTAGTGGTGCGAACTGCCATAGCGTAAGGGGCACGCAGTATGGACTGTGAAAGGCGTGTCACACAGGCTGTGCACCAGTCTGATAGAAAAAGTATCCAGCATGGCGCGTGTACTCTGGAAGGGGAGATTTAAAGCTTGTTCGGAGTGCTGGGAAGATAAAGCAGTTTCTGATCTATTTCAAATCTGGATCTATATCAAGAAGAGAGTTAAGATTGCAGACAGATGGGATGTTTTAAGCAGATCAGTTAGAATTGCAGGATTACTGTGTGTGTTTTGTGTGGTTGTTTTTTTTTTCTTTTTTGTGGTGTGTGGTTTTGGGTTGTTTTTTGTTTTGGTTTTTTTTTTTTTTTCTTCTCATTTTTTTGTGCTGTGGTCCTTCCTGAGATGCAATGGCGAAATTACATGTTGAGCTATTTGGTCTTTTTTGTTGCATAAGTGACCTGTATATGCTCATGTAGAACTGTTTGATTTAACTTCCTGTAATATATTTGAACTACTCATTCGTGTAACTGAGCTTCATGAGACCACTGTGAAGCAGTATCCTTTCTCTTCCACCCCAATGCCACTGATGTCTGACAATCTTTCTGCTACTGTACCATTTCACATAGCCTTGCAGCTGTTTAATGGACAAAATATAGAGGTCACAGCTCTACAGCTGCACCTTACTGTATTTCTGCAGTATCTCTGTCTTGTGTAGGTCTCTGGTTTGGTGTTTTTCTCTGCCTTGTATAAGTTACAGCTGAAAAAGCTGTTCTCTCCTGATAAAAATGCAGGATGAGCTGTCTGGCATTGCTCTTCACAAACATTGCCATAGTCAGCAGTGGGGAACACATGGAATAATGAACTTTAATCCTTGTTAATAATACATGTGAAACATGCAGGCCAGCCAGCCTTGTTGTCAGAAGACCCTGATTTACGGAGCCTTACCTCATTGGGAAGAAGTGGTGAAGATTGATCACTGCTTTTTGTCGACTGCTCTTTATTTCCCGTTTATTTTGTTCTTGACTTCTGTTCATTATGAGCTTCACCACATGTTAGCAGACTCCTGTGTGGTCTCCAGCATGTTAAAGAACTGGCTCATCAGCCAGTATTGTTCTTTGGTTTTTCGAAGGTTGCAAGTCCTGTTTGTGCACTGGCACTAAGTCTGTATTTAAATTTGTGTAAGGAGGCATTTGGTACGGGTGTTAGTTGCTAGGTGTTTGTATGACTGTGTTGAAGGAAATGACACAGCTCGTGCCATGTCACACTAGTATGAGCCATGTGTGCAAACATGGAAAACCCTGAGATGCAGGGGCTTGCCTGTAGCTGTTGGTCTGTGGAGGTCATTATCCCAGGCTAAAACACCTGGCTGGGTTGTAGAAGAAAGGGTAACACTTATGAGTTCCATATATGTTTTCTTCTTGATGGTATGGACAGTGTTGGGCCCCTGCACCTTGCCCCAGGCTTCATCCCAGCTGGCTTGTGCCTGCCAGCCCCCCAGCTGCAGGCAAGTGTTGGAGCAGCGGAGGCTGCACGTACCAATGCCGGAAGCTGTGGCAGGAAATTACTGTAGTGATGCTCTTGCTGCCGTGTCCTCTGTTGCCCTGGAAGGGAGAAGGCACTGCATTAACCAGCTGTTTGGACTCCTGTGCTCTCCTCTGACCCTGCCTTGCTCTGCTGCTGCAGGATTGGTGTGGGACAGAAACTCCCTGCAGCACTACTGGGCTCTGCGTGGTTCTGTGTTCCCGCAATTTGACTCTGATGGCATCTTGTGTAGGACACAAACGGAGAAGATCATATGGCCCTTTGCACTGTGATAGCAAATGACTCAGTGTTTCACTTCTATTGAAGTAATTTAAGCGTGTGCATGTGGGGAAAAAGTATTTTACTGGAGTTTTCCAGGCAGTATTCATATCATAATCTTGATAAAAATGTCCAGTTGGCTGAGGAGAAATTGTAGAGCAGGTAAGAAGAATGTGTGTGCACTGTGGAGAGACCACATGCACAGACAGTGAAGTCTCTGGGGCAGTTTAAACTGGTGGTTTGCAGCAGCATTAAACCCTCTCAGTGAGTGGCTTCTGTGTTTGCTTGACTATTTACACATATGAACTAACAGCATTGCATTTGGTCAGATCTTACTCCTCGCTGCTCAGTACTGGTATTATGAATATGCATGAGCTGTGCTGGTGGGGAAAGGTATGAAGGATGCAGCTTTCCACACAACTGTGACCCCTGTGCTCCTGATGTACTGTCCACAAATAGCAACATGTTTGGGTAATGAATAAAACTTCATCTTGTTTGTTATTTCATGTGATGGTCGGAGTCACACATGCAACACAGCAATGCTGTACCGCTCTGAGTCCTTGTATCTGTAATCTCAGTTGATAAAAGGTCACAAAGATCATCTGGCATTCAGCTCTCATTGGCTCCTTAAATACTGGAAGTTTAAGCCCTACCTGTCAAAATTGCTGTTCCTTTTACATTGTAGTTACTGGTGAAGCTTGGGTGCGGTCTGAGCTTGGAAAGTGAGATATGGCCGTTCCTGTGCTGTCTGTTGTGTTTTCCAGTGCTACTCCTGATTTCTTTGCTAGAGCCTTTGTGGATAGAATCACAACCCCATCTGTTCTTCAAGCTGCTGCTTTATTTTTAGGTCCCTGCTGTACTTGGGCCCCTTCCTCTGCAGCAGCAACTCACTGCCTCGCTGACAGAGGCTGGAGGTCTATGAGTGGTGATACTGGTTCAGACCAGGCAGTGGCTACACCTCTCCTTTCCCTCACTACTCCCTACGTTCTGGTGGCCTGAAGCGCTGCCTTGTTCTGAGAAAATAACTGTATGCTTCCGTATAGCTAATGGCAAATGCTTTATTTATTTGGGAAAACCTTTTAGTCAAAGATACATATTTAGCTTCAACTCTTATAAAGAGCCTGTTGTGAGCAGACATCAGTGGGCAGCTTGCTACCTATTAGAAAAATGAATTCATACCTTTTGTTTAGTCTGGATAAATTGCCGAGTGCCAGGACCACATTTGTCTGCTTGCTTAATTCACTCTTCTAAACAGTGAGCACAAAACCCTGTTCTGATGCTTGGGCTACAGATGTGTTACACAAGGAAATGCACATGAGTATTTTGGAGCATCAGGATTTGTCATCTTTAGGAGCAAGTGATTGTCCAGTGTGTGTGTGTATATATATTTAAAAATGGCATAATTCTTGGCACTATTATTGTTTTGGCACTAATAAAAAGGGGCCTAATTTGTTTGGGTTTTTTTGGTTGGTTTTTTTTTTTTTTTTTGGAACAACCTTAAGGAGAATGTGGTTTAAATGTTAATTGTTTTTTAACTCCACATTATGTGATTTGTTAACATTAATATTTAATGGAGTCAAAAGATTAATGCCAGTGTTTATTTCTGAAAAAGGCAAAGATGCTGCAGGACAGCTTTTTGCCTTGGTATGCTTGAAAAGAACATTACTGAGAAAAATATTCATGCTGCAATTGTACAAATACTCCTTTCCTTCCCCTTGCCCCTCCTGAAATCTCTCTATTCTCTCATTCCTTATTCCTCAAAATAAGCTATAGGGTTCTAATGGGGACACTGATTAAATATTCTGCTCTGTAATTTATGCAAAAGCAAATCCCAACAGGAATCAGGGACTCTGAAAATCTGTTGTGAAATAATTATCCTGAATGACATTGTAGAAATGGTCCATGAGGATGTTGTCAATAATACATTACATGAAATCTGTTTGAAATAAACCTTGAAAATTACATGATATTCATGGGAGCCTGAAAGAATTATCAGTAAACAAATTTAATCAGCTTGACGTTATGCATACCACTCAACCTCTTATTATCTGATCATCTAGGTTTTAGAATGCTATGGGGAATTGAATGACAATTAATACTAAGATAGAGCTGTAGGAGCTCATGTGATGGCTGCAGGACTACCTGATTCTCTTAATTTCTACTTGTCTCTCATCATTTGCATTCATTGCTTGCTGTTGCAGAGTCTTCAGTGACACCCACTGATGGTGACCTGGCTGTTTGTTGCTGCAGCCATTCCCTTAACAAGAAGGCACTTGTCAAGAGAGAATGAACCTGCTTGACAAAGAAATAATTCTAATTCTTTCCCCGTACTGTGAAATGGTTATACCAATGTCTAGACACTTCTTGTGATATCCAAACTGTATTGTGATAATGGAAGCCAAACCACAAAATCAGGTGCAGCATAAACTACACAATAAATCATGTACAGACTTATTGAGGCTTCTTACAGTAAAAGGTAGGACCACAGTGAACTTCACTCTAAGTAAGTTGAGAAGAGAATGGGACCTACTTCTGCCTTACTGAAGTCAGTAGAAACTTTGCCACTGGCTTCACAAGGAGAAATGGGATTTGGAATTTCACTCACCTGAAATCAATGAATTCAGGCTGTTGGTTACTAGATATCCACTGAGAAAGTCTTAAATAAGACAAAACATGCAAGAGGACTTGATGGGAGCTTCAAAATTTCCTTTTAGTAAATAGGAAAACAGTGCAGACTTCATTGGTATGCATTTCTTATTTGAGGTCATCGGTCACACACTTGTTAGTGTCTAGGACTTAGCCTTAATATACACTTTCACAGCTCTGCACGTGCATTGCTTACATGGATTTTCTGGTTTGTGAATGCATTTAGAAGAAATCATGTGATATTAGAGCTGTGCAATGATATCCCTGTCCAAGATTGTGATTCACTTCATTGACTAGTTTTGAATACTCAGGTGAGAACACTGCCAAGAAAAGCAGCACCCTTTCATAGAGAAGCCACAAGTTTCATTAAAAGTTATTCCTTCAGGATGGTTTATATCAAGGTGGCAGAAATGCAGCCAGATGCATTTTAGAAACGTCCCAGATGAGGGGCAGAGGAAAAATCAGCTGATATAGGGTAAGTTTATAGCTTTTCCCAAAGGCTCTGCCTAATCTTTAGGCATGTCACAATAGAAATGACTTTTGCAACTGTGATGGATATAAATGATTTCTGAAATAAAGGGCAAGTACTCTATTCCTAATATTGGCAAGATGTGTTCTACTATTTTTTTTTTTGAAACAATTTTTCCTTATGATCACCACAAAATCTACTGACTTTCTTGTATGTAGAAGAGCAGTATAACCTTTTGAAAGAATATTTTTCTTGATGATAGGTTTGTGAAGGAACTGAGAATGGAAAAATAAATGCCTCTTTCATGTTTAACTATGCTGAAGCAGGATAGTATATGTTAAATGGTGTACTTGTTCATATTAAATTTTGTTGTTTACCAGTCTGGATAACTATTGATTGAAACATATCTGCTTCACAAACTCTTATTCTTCTTTCAGATCTTTTATCTAGTTTTATTTTCTCATTTTCCATTTGATAATTTTATGTTTGCATCATCTTAGCTAAGCCACTGAAAGTGAAAATAAAAATTAACTACTCAAGCAGATTATCTATTTTCCTCTTACTATAAGAACACTAAAAAAAAAAAAAGGCACTTCATTAATTTAGAAAATATTACTTCAAGCTGAAAACAAATGAAATTGTGAGGCAGAAGATAATGCTTATTACCAAACTGAAATGCCTTAACTCCTCTCTCTGACGGAAGATGACAGAGGCCAAACAGCTGATGTCAGAGGGAGACATGATTTAGGTCTACTTTAGTTGCATCTAGTTAAAGTGGTATCTTTGCTTGACTGAGTCAGACGGATATTAACAAAGATATTATTTAGTGGACTACACAAAATGTCTTGCTAATAAAATCTTTAAGTAGGTAAGTGGGAGTGGGAAGGGATGGGACTCTATGAATTTAGAACTAGTCGAGTAATGAACTATAATCAGAATAACTTGCTAGGTTTTAATGGATTAGTTTGGATTCATTTAGTATGGGGAAGGGAGTGAAAACACATTTAGAATCAAGAATGCTCTAAGCTATATAAGCTGGAAAAACACAAATTTGAGGAAGACAAAAATCCAGGTTTGGATTGAGGCACTTATTTTTCTGTAGATCTGTACTTAAATCAAGCAGCAAATGAGTTTTAGATTGCCTTAATTCCAAGCTATGGATGGTCCATATGCAAGGAATTCACTAAATTTGCTGGCAAAAGATAAGAGGGATAAACATCGCTGAATTGTTGAAGGTATGCTCACAGGAAGAAGTTGCATGAAACTTGCCTGCAATCAGTGTCGAAGGCTGTAAAAGAAGGAGAATCTCTGACAACTTGCTTTATTGAAACAATTGGTCAAAGCTCTTTCTATGGCGATTGGGGTTTAATTTTAGGTCAGTACCTATACAGAGAAGGATAAAGTTCTCCAAGTAACTTCTATAACTTGGAATGTCTTTGTGTTTTTTTCTTTCTAGTTGAGCTGAAGTACTGCCTAATCAAATAATGTCAAATAAGATGCTCCTATCCGGCCACCATTCAGCTTTTGTGGTGTGCTGTTAAAAACAGCAGTTTTCTTGCTTAGGAAATGCAGACATATAGAATTGAGAAGATAAATATGTAGAAAAAAAGACTCCTTTTACTGAGTACTTTTTTAAAGCTATCTTTGAATCACTTAATCTTTTCTTGGCCTATGTCTTGCTTGATAAGCTTAATTGGGGGGCATCCACTCACATTGATCCATATATTTAAATCCTAAAGTGGCTTACTGTTTACTTAAAAACTGTCATTTCCACATTCCCTTTGCAAGCTTAGTAAGCTTGATTCACCTTGCATCTGGAGGTTTACAAAGAAAACGGTACTGGCCAAAGGACTGAGATGTCTTGCGTCATATTCCAGTCACTGGAATCCTCCCAAAGGCCTTACCTGATCTGATAGAGAAAATCTGTATCTCTTTCTCAGGTCAGCCTGTATATTTTTCCCATTAGTGTGAAGTAGAAAGGATACATCATTAATGACCTGCTTCTGCTTCCCCCCCAAGCTGCACTAATGCTTCTGTTTATTCCACGAACACTGAATGCATAATGACTACAGGAAAACAGTATGATGCATTCAAAAAGATTTCTGCACACAAATAGTATGTCTCTGCCTGTGTTTTTGTAACATTGCCTGTTACAGGTGTTTCAGTCAGCTGGGTAGCTGGTCTTCCAGACTCTGTTGCTTACTGTGTTTCTCCTTCATTTAAATAATACTACCAAACTTTTCAGTGTATGGCTGTTAGTCAAATAATTTTCTGAAATCAGTAGAGTTTCAGCAGATGTATGCTAGCGAATAATTTAATCCTTTAAGTATGTACTTTCATACAAATGGGATTTTATAGTACTGTACAATGTTATTTCTTATGTTACTCTCAAAACTCAACTCGGTGTAATAAAAACTGAGATAGGAATGTATCTGGCTATGAAAGGGTGGGAGGGGTGCAGGCAGCAGGATGGCACTACACATGATGGTGCAGCCAGCCTGCAAAATGAGCAGATGGAGGCTTGCTCTTCTTTGTGGTTTGACATTATCTGACATGGGCATTTGTTTCTTACAGCTCCTGACAAAGTGGTGATTAAAAGGGAAATGTGGTTTGGTACATTTACTGACAGTCCTGTTCATAGGTAGTCCTGAGCAGCTGGGCAAGGCAAACCTGAACCTTTTTTGAAACTGGTATACAGACAGGTGAACAAGATGGTTTAAAAAAAAAAAAAAAATGTATCACACAAAACACAAACCCCAACATCTGTTTCCTCATGTAAGCAGTAGTATAAGTACAGTTTAAGTAGTCTTTTTGTATTTCTATAATCAACTCAAATTGGACTATTAAATCATTCCTCTTGCCCATTCTGGCAATTAAAAATCTTAATATTAATCCAAAAGCCTTCATATCTGACAGTTGAAATGAAGCTTTGCTCCAGGTTTTACAATATGGGTGATGTTCTAAGGAGGATAATGCAACCCAGCACTCCAGGTGTTTTGTTTTGGTTTTTTTTTATTATTTCATGACCTACAGGAGAACTGAATCCTAGTTGACAATGGATTACCCTACTGAAGTAGTGGGATAATGTGCATAAAATATGTCTGAGAAAAGATGACCAATTTGCATAAATTTAATTCAGTGAATTCTTGTAATAATCATGTAAGTGAAGAATGGTTTAACTGGTCAATGAACTTTTTGTAACCTATCTAAATTAACTATGCTAAGCAACTTAGATTTACTACTGTCTCATGTATAATAAATAAATTTTAAAAAGATATTATCTTGATAGAGAAAATAAATTATATTTCTTGCTTTTTCACATGAATAGGACAAACTATGATTTTTCAACCCTGAATAAGATCTGAGGAGGCCTTTTTAACTAAGCCAATCTATGTGAAGTACTCAAAACCAAAACCCCACCTATTAGATATTCTTCAGACTTACCTTGATTAACTTTTGTCTTGTCTAGAATTGTTAAAACATGCAAGTTGTAAACCAGTTATTCAGACTTTCTTCTCTGACATTACTTTACTTGTCAGAGACACTTTTTATTGACTTAATGAAGTTAAAAAGACTTGGCAACTTTGTTGTAAGGATGAATCAGCAAAACTTGGTGTGTAAGGGCATGGTTCACTATTACATGAAACATAAGAACATGATATCCTATTATGATGCGCATCAAATATATCTGAAATTTTTGGTTTGGTATGGGAGGAATTTTGTAATGGGCAGAACAGTGTATCCTCCTAGTTTTAAAAAAATAAACTTTTTTTCCTGATTATTTCTCCTTTCCCCTTGTGCTAGGAATACCACCTGCCTCACTTATTTGTGTACATGCTTCTCATATATGCTTTATGCTATGACTTGAAAAGGGAGCAGAAGAAATTCAAATACTCATAGGTGTTTTATTCTTCAGTTTTTCTGGACTTTGACTAAGAGCTTTTGTCTCCCAGTCTGTGATGCCGCTGTCAATTGGCCTTCCTGATCTATTACCAATTATTTAACATCCTGAAACTTCCTCCCTCCTTCAAAATGTCATTAGTCTCTCCTGCAATTTCTCTCTCGCTTTCCTTTTGGGAAATAACTAAATCCAGCAATATGTCTTCTGAGTGAATCTGTCCGTTTTTGAAAGCATATCTGTCACTACCTTCAGTATCATTCCAGTAGAAGGCCTTCGGTCATCTTGGAGTTTTATTTCTCTCCTCTGTGACCCTTCTAATTACCCTTCTTGTCAGAATTGGACTCAGCAGAATTACTATTAACCAGGATTTGGGTGGCTTGGGTTGCCCTAGCCTCCAAAGGGCTGTTAGTTTGGTGTGCTCTGCCCATCAGGTACTAACCTGTGCAACTCCGTGCAGGACACGCTCTGCTCATCTTCACATCTGAGAGCTCACCAATGCATCCAGTGAGGTCCTGTCCCGTGGGCTTTTGAGGGCAAGCTTCTGCTATGGCTGAGGTCAGACTACAAGCCCAGGGTATCAGGGATGACTTGAAAAATCAAGCTTATAGTCTATTACTTGGGTATATGATTGGAGCTCATTTAATGATGCAGATTAACTTGTTGCTTATCTGGTTCTACGTGTTTGTCCACTTGTTTGTTCTTGTTTTAATCTCATTAAATAATATATAAACTGGCTTCATGCTTTACACTTTCGTCAGATCTATTTTATACCAGTCTTTTAGTGACCAACTGAAAGCTATTGCTTTTGCCACGACACAGCCAGGGAAAGCATTGTCCTTTTCACACAATTTGCCTGAGAGCCCAAAATAAAAGTAACATTCAGGCAATCGTAATTCATCCATTCCAGGAAAGCTGTGACAATCAAGCTTATTGATGCAGGCCTAAACGACTTGGCAAATCCTTCTTATTGGTAGACCTTTGAACAGAATGGCAAAACAAAATATACTTAAACTTTTTGAAAAAATATCCACAATTACTCAGCCACTTAAACAGCAGCCTGTAATATTTCTCCAGCAATTGTACATTGCTGTTTACTCTGCTTACTGATCCAAATCTACAGTGTTTTCTGTCTGCTGTAATATAACTATTGCAATCCAGCTGTGAGAGGACTATGTCTGAGCAGTGGGTAAAAAAAAAAAAAAAAAAAAGTATTTTATATATACATGTGTGTATACCTACAGAGTATCTGCAGTAAGCTTGGAGATGTCTGAATGTTAGTCTACATGGACACGTTTAGGTAACAAATACATCTATAAAAATACACACATTTGGACGCACTCGTGTAGAACCTAGTCCTACAAGCACCAACTAATGCCTCAATTTATCAGTGGCATTAATTTGAGGGGAAAAAAGCTCATGGTAGTAAGAAAGAAAAAGAAGATTTTGTATGAATGCTTCAAGCGTGTGTCCATGAGTTTTCAGGGAATTCTTAAGGATTTTTAGGGATGACTGTGCTGAACAAGAGGAAGTCAATGCAGCCTGTAGTAGTAAGTGAAGCAATTGACCATAGTTCCTATTATCTTTGGAACAAGATTGTTTTTACCTCTCATATGTATATCTCTAGTTAAAAGCAACCACAGATGGAATGAGAATTAGCATCCTACTTCCTCCATTTTACTTCTTGATAACTGTTTGATAAATCAGAGGTTGATGCCTTGACTGCTGAAGTAATCTGAATGGGTGGACTGCAGGCAGAAATAATAAAGTAAAACTTGAGTGTTTTACTTCTGATTCACAGGCATCTTGGAAAACAATGTCTACTGTGCTAGTTGTGCTATTTTGCACTTTAATAAGAGATCACTAAAACACATGGGTAGTGAAACCAAATACAGAAATCTCTAGCATTTTCCTACTGGCACTGACAGTAACTCTGAGAGAGCACTTTGGGGATCAGAGGCAAGTTCTGATTCCAAACTGAATTACTGTACATGGGTTTATAGTCCTGTGTCAGAATGGAATGGAGACAAAGTTTTGTTCTGGGAGTACAGAATTTACTAGTGGATTCAAGTGTTACTTTAGCAAAATATTATAGTATTGGATGTGGCAGTATCATGGTACTGCTTTATTGGCAATTAGATTCCAAACTGGCAGGGATGTTTGAATAGAAGCCTTAGTTATGGGACTGTGGTGTTTTAATGCCATCTGTGAACAGTTTTGCTCCTTATGCCACAACATGTGTACCTTTCGGAGAAAAAAAAATGATGGAATAGGAGGAGTGAAGAGGTGAAGCACACAAAACTGTACTTCTGTTTTAAAAAAATGCTGTTATTTATGGATTTTAATGTTCTACAAACAACTTTATATTTGCAAAACCGCACAAACTGCAAGGTTTCCTGGTCCATGCAATATATGTGAAGATAAGCAATATATATTGCTTGAGATACTTTTGATCAAAGAATGCCTGTAAAATCTGATACAATACGTGTGTAAAAACATGTTCATAATTCCTCTGATTTGTTTGCTCTTGTAAATGAAGCAAGCCTACCGGTATGGGGATTTTACAGATGACTGTGGAGCTCCTTGCGAGGGTCTGACCAGTTGGCAGGTTAGGTATTTGTATTATGATTATTTGTGATCCCTTTATGTTCTTGATGATTAATATTACAAATACTTGAGAAATTTGATACCAACTAATTATTATTTTTCCACTAATGGGTACTACTTGATTCTCAGCAAACTATAGGACATGCTTGGACTACTGGCTACACAAATAGAATAGTGGACTCGCTAAGATGAGGCAAAACAGAACTAGATAGAACAGCAAAGAAGGTGGGTGCAGACACACAGCATTTTTGGTCTTTAATTCCAGATCCCAGCACTGAAGTGAAATCTCCAGGGAGCTAAACCTTAACTTCAATACATTGTAAATAGCTTTAATGTAATATGTATTTTTACTATGACATAATTAAAAAAAAAAAAAAACATATTCCCTAAAAACTAGGACTCTGTGAGCTTAGGGAAAAAATAAACATGTTAAAAGAAGAATCTGTTGTAGTGGCTAGGCATGGTACCAGTCTGGTTCTGATCTGCAACTCAGTTCTTAATAGTTTACAAATTTTATTTCAAGCTTGTTTTTTCTCCTGCAGATCCAAAAGCAGGCACAGGTTGTGTATAGTCTTTATTAAACTCCAAAAGCTGAGGGTCCAATATCTGATGATGGCAATGAAGTTTTTGCCTTACCCATATTTCAGTTCTCACTCCTCTCTTAAAGGAGGAAAGAGGCACTTAGGTATATGCCTAGGAAAGATGTAATACAAGTAAGTAATCACTAACACATTATGAGATACTATCTCAAAAGCACTCTGAGTCACAATAGAAGTACATGATTGCATGGTATTTTTATTGTCTAGCTTGCTGTGCTGTATGAAATATGTCTCTCAATATAGCATGTATTATATATTCAAATATATACAGGCACATGTGATATCTGAATATATATTTATATGAATTTATTTTAGCTGTTAGGGATGGTAAATACTTGAAATTAAAACAGGTTGTAAAACTAGTAGGTTTTACTAAGGTTTTGCCCAGGATGGGATCAGGATAGAGAAATATTAGAGGTGAAACATTAATGTGATTTAAATCTTTCTTTGAATTCTCATATTATAGAGCTTCTCCAGACTGTTTCTCTCTTCCTGAATAGGATCTGTAATTTAGATTCCTTGGTTGTGCCTTTAGGGGAAGGAATATTTTAGAATAGATGGTACCATTTTAAATATAGAGTAAATGAGGAGTGACTCTCAAGGCTTTCAAGTGAAATATCCTTTTATGAAAACAGTGGTTGGGTGGAAGAACAACTAGATCCCTAGTGTTTGTTGCTCAGCTATTTCTACTTGAACAATAATCCCACTGATCTGGGTTGCTTCTTTTCTTTCTCTGCCAGGTGGCACTAAATGGGGTTTTTCTTTATTTTAAAAAGCGGTCTGGAGATTACAGAACAGAGCTGGCAATGCTATAGCTTCAGTTACAAGCCTTGTAGGGAAAGAATCTGCTGTCAAGCTAAAGCAAGCTGAGTGGTTTGGGTCAAGTTTTATACAGAGTGAGGTAAAGCTAGTGTGTTAAAACAAGGAAATGGGATGAGTGGAGAGGAATCAACAACAACAAGACAGCCCAACAGAAAGAATACAGGAAGTGCAGGGAAACAGTATTGATGAAAGGCTAAGAAAAATTGAGGAAAGTTACTTATAAATAAGGAAATCTATTTAAGAAGGGTTGGAGGTGTGAATAAAAAAAAGTTTAATAATGATTGGATTAATTTTCTGATTTGCAATTCAAAGTACAAACGCATTCATTTAAGCCGGATGGGGTGGTGGAGAACAGAGATGGGGAGTGTTGTCTTTTGACTTCCAAAATTGCTTTTCACATCGTTGTTTGCTTAACTTTGACATTGGTATTACATATTTTGACTATATTGCACAATGCATAAAGCTCCTGACTAAGCAAGTAGACTGCTAAAAATATTTGAAGATTTCTTCTGTTCCCACTAGGTGTAAGAGATCACTAAGTTTTTACCTTCACAACTGTTCAGAAATATTTGCTTTTGAAATAATAACGTTCTCCACTTCTCATGATTGGCTCTAGAGACAAGTTGTTTATGAATCTAGCAGTTCTTTGGGAATCGTGTGTGGGCCCCAGCATAGTTCATGTGCATCTCTATGGATTTGAATCATCTCACTGAATTTGGCAAGACTATTCTAATGCTTAAAAACTCTTCAGGTGTTTCAGTATCTTGTTCAGCATCTTGCTGACTTGGCATCTTGATATACTCCCCCAGGTTGTTCTGGTTCAGTGAAGAAAGAAACTAATAAGGTGAATAGAAGGGCAAAGTAGAGAGTTGTCTTATATCTTAGAGTTGTCATATACAACAATCCAACAGGAGGAATAAATTCCTTACGAAAAGGATAGTAACATTGCTAAAGGGCTAGAAGTCTGTAATACCTGAGAAAAGGAATTGGTTAATAAGAAATGACAAAATAGTTGGTAGTTGAAGTTCACTTTTGCTTCTGAAAGGTCAGGTTTGATGCTTACTGTTATCAACTGCTCTGGCTTATTTTATAAATTCTATGCCTAGATATTTTTCTTCAGATGTGATCAAAAAGGCTGCATGTCTGAACTTTTCAGGTAAACGTAGGCTTTCCAATTCTAATATTCCAGAATAAAAGTGCAAAAAATGTGTATCTTAAAAGCTCATCACAATGTTTTTAAATTTGGTGCTGAAAATTTTTATTCTGACATGGATTTATGGTTTTGAACTGTGGGATGTCATTGAAGACCTTGCCTGGCATTATAGTAAGATGAATATAAATTCAACTCCAGAATTCATAAGGACTACACCTTGATGGAAAACTTTCCAGTTGCTTGCCTACTGGTAATCTGCAGATGGGTCTGTTTGTCCCCATTTCTAGTCTGCTTGCATAAAAATTTCAGAAGGTCCTGGAGTCAAACAATGACTGAAGAAATCAAGTGAAAAAGGCACAGAAATTTTGGCAAAACACACTTTTTGTTTTCCTAGCCAGCCCTTCTGGCAATATTGAATTTCCCGGTTTAGAACCGTGCTGGACTTGTTCCTGTTTCTGCTGACTAATATGTTATTCCTTAGAGCCAAGGACTTGTGATGTCTCGCGATTATTACATTCTCCATATAGTTTTCAGAGACAATTTAGATATGGTATATAAATACTAGTAAGTCATTAATCTAAATATTTGCACTCCACCATAAATATTCTATACAAACTTGTACTGAGAAGCTGTGAAGGTAATACTGCTCGCTTATTAAAACATCCTCCTGATGAAGTCTCTGTCACTAAATTGCTGCAAGTGAAAAGTCAGATAATGTATAGATTTAAATAAAATAGGAAAGGGTGCCAATGTTACAATGGTGCAGAACAAGCTAACTTTATTTCCTCATTTCTGCAACTATACTACCACAGATGTTGGTTAAGTGCTAAGGCCCGGCCACGAGATAGGACAGGGGCCGTAGTTGAGCTGCAGCCTAATCCACTCTTTGGAGTAAATCTCAGGTCTGTTTGCTGTCTGGAAACTTATACTCTAGCAGTCGTAAAAGAAGCTGTAAGTCAATAATTGCAGGCTAAGTGTTTCTTGCATCCAAGCCACACCTAACTGGAGCCTAATGTTGACTTTCATCATAGTTCAGTCTGTCCTGAAGTAACTTTTTTGCTACCCAAGTGATTGAAGGCCAAGTGGCTTTTCTGTGAGCTCCAGAGGTTTTTGCCACTTGGTAGAGCCAGTGAGATGGTAAAACCTGGGGGAGGGTATTAAGATAGAGAAAGAAAGAAAAAGCTCCAAGTAGCTCCTGACAGATGGTGCTCGAAAATTAGTATCTCTTTGGCACCATGAATGCTCCCTGAGGAGTTCTTCATTCTCTGACTCTTTGTCTTTCTTTTTTCCCTTCACTTGCTCCCTGACACTTCCCTTCATTTGCTGTAATTTAAATGAAAGCACAGAAAAGGCATATTTGCTTTTAATACGTAAAGAGCTACTCCTGGGTTTGAAGCAGCCGTTTAACATGCAGGATGAGTGAGTAGAGAAATGGAGGCTGGGGCTGCTGGCTGTCAGTTCCTGCCACAGCAGCCACTGCCATTGCCTGGCTGCTATCAAAGATTCATCGGGGGGAAGTCACTGCTTTGCAGACAAAAATAACAGATGGTCGTTCATGTTTGCCTTACTCCGGGGGCCTTGCCGCAATGCATGAGGTCCAAGAGAATTTGCATTACTGGGGGTGGTTGCTTTTTGTGTGTGTGTGTTCACGCATATTTGAACAGATTTTTTGTTTTTGGATTTTATAAACTTGCCAATGAATTTAATGATGAACCTACAGATTTCCTGAGATGCTTACAGGATGTGTTCATTTTGAAGTGAGTTTTAATTAAATTTTCCAGTGCTCATCCACAATTTAGCACTGTTCTGTTGCAAAACAAGCTTCTTACCACAGGTGGCAGGGCATGGATGTGACTCAGAAAAAAAAACTCTCCCTGCTGCCAACCCAAATAAACATGGTTCATTTTGTAAAAATACTGATCACATTTTTTGTCTTCAGCAAACTGCATACTGTGTAGGCAAAATAAATGTCTGTTTAGGTTGAAAATAAATAGAGTAGAATAAAATAATAAATTTTTGAAACCTTTTATTTTCATAATTTCGTAAGTATTATCATATTTTTATATTATTTTCTTTACAGAGAAGTTCTCTTATTTAAAACTTAGCATCCATGTCCTCAAAATTGGGTACCTCTCAAATACTGTGCATAGCCAAGAAATGTGATGTTTAGTCTTATTGTCTTCTTTTTTTTTTTTTTTACTATTATGGTTTCCTATTGACAATGTCTCATTTGGTATTCAGGCAACTTATGTGCTGACAATGACTTTAGCTCTGAAGAACTACCATTGCAAAGAAGCTAAGCTATTAATGACTATCCCGTCCCTCCCACCCTTAGCGTACTAAGTTTTCCCTTTAGATATTTTCAATTTCTTTTCTTGTTGTAGGAGAGTTACTATTTTAACTAACAACTTTCATTGCTTGCATAAAGACAACTCCCACTTACTGGGATGGTCTATGGGCTCTTGTTAGAGCACATGGCTGGACCTTCCCCATGCTGGCAACGAAATCCCTTCCACAGATTGAACCCAGGAGATGGGCAACAGCTCTATAAAGACATTGTGCTCCTTTGTCCTTTGAGCTCTTGTTTTGTAAGCAGGTTTGAAGATTATTTGTGTTGATATTTGCTTATATTATACTTGCGTTCTATTAATATTGACTTTGTGGTTCAGAAAAGTATTGTTTCTTCTGTAATGCGCAGTTTGACTTCAGGTGGTTTTACTCCTGTTCCTGAAGCTTGTGACTGGCTGCAACTACAAGGGCATGATGTTAGCTGGTAATTCCATCAGTACTTACTGGTCAGAGCCACCTGGCTACTCTGCCTGGTTTATCTATTCAGATGAACTCCCTGTCCGGGTTGGGTCAGGAAGGCTTATTTCAGAAGACAAACCATCACAGAGGGTCTATTTATTGTTCCTGGGTGTGTTTGATTGTTTCCTTCCCTTTTGGGAATATAAAGCATTTTGCAGTGCCTTCTTCTTTTGTTCTATTCCTGTTGTGGTACTACAGACTTGACTTTTTTACTATGAAAATAATGAGGTGATGATTTTTGTCCAGTGGGACACGGAGCACTTGTGGATTGTTCTACACTAGCAATGAAGTTAGTAATGCTTAGCAATAGTACTCAGTGACACCATAGACTTGGCTTCTCTCTTTCCTTAGCTGTGCCTGTATGTGACTCCAGCAGACAAAGAAACCACGAAACTTGTAAGAAAAGACAGCATCTGAAAATTGTAATGCTTGGACTTATTTTTTTATGCTGTTGACAATAGATTAGAATAGTACATAAACATACCATATTAATGATATTTTATGTAAAATAAGGTGGGTTTTTTTTTCCTGAAAGAAAACTAGAAAGAACGTGACACTTGGACTCTCTGAAGTTGAAAACTTCACATTCATAACTTTCTGATTTCCAGCTCATTCAACTTTTTCTCCAATAAGAATATTTTTATGGAGATATTTTCCCTTCATCATGATGTGCCATGTGATAGGATTGCTGAAACATGTGAAGCATGCATTATTTCCCTCGTACAGGCAGGCTGTTGTTCTGAGACTTTTCATACAGCTAGTTTTCTGGTGGCTGAATCATAGCTAGGAAAGCTTCATATTTTTAATGCAAGAGGAGTGTAACAAAACAGGGTCTTCCAGCAACTGAGCAGGTGTTTATTGAACTTACTAGTAGACAGTTCACTTTTATTGCTGGTCTCAGTTTTAACTTGCTCTCTTTCTTTGGCCATGGAAACAAGAAGCATCCGCAGGGTGCAGCTGCACTAAATTTACACCTCGCTAGAGGTGCTTGTTATCATTTAATACCAAATTGTAACTACAACTTTAAAACAATTTTTTAATCTTTGTTGCAAAGTTAGTCTGCTCATTTTCTGAAGATGTCATTAAACACTTGTATTTCAACATGAGCAGAAACTTCAATTTACTTTCTCTGGTAGATTTAAAGGAAGCATGCTAGCAAGATCTGTTTGTCCACCTTAAATTCGGTGAAAACCCCTTGTCTGGGGAATGCTCCAAGAAATCTGTACTGTAGTGTGTTACTCTGCCTCTGGGAACAGTCTTCTCAAACAGTTGGGTTTTTTTGGTTTTTTTTTTTTTGGTTTTTTTTTTATATAAAAGTTTAGAGTGCATATATGTGAGTGTGCAGTTAATGTGGAGTGTGTTTATATTAATAAACTGCAAAGTGTACCCTATTGCAAGAGCAGTGACAAGTAAAACACAGATTGAGACCTAGTCTGTTCTTTGGCCCCAGAGGGGTTCTGTCTGAGAAAAGAAGTCATTTATGTGTATTTGGTGAACTTGTGCACACCATGATGGCAATGCCTGTTTGGTATCCACACATAGGTGGATGTGGTAGTCTTGTATGGTACGCATTTCATACTGAGATTGTGTGTGCCAAGGCCATGATTCTTCTGGCTTGCTTTAACTTCGAAAGAATACTGAGCAAAAGTTAGTAATAAAACCTTATATTTAAAAACTTTGGTTTGTTGTTGTCTAAGAATGGTGATGAAGCTCCATAGCCTGTCAGTAGCCTGTAGATTCTGACTCCTGTCACCTGTCTGCTTTTAGAAACAATTGCCTAGGTCTAGGAATCATTCTGGGATGGCTGTATGGGTAGCTGAGTCTAAAATACTATACTTGAATCTGGTTGGGAGCTTTTAGTATGGTTTTCTCATCCTTTTGAATGGCCAGTATGGCCTCAACTGGCCACCACTTGCTTCCTACATTGTAGAAGAGAAGGAGATGAGATGTGCGTTGATAACTGGGTGGTAGTTGGCTTGCTTGAATTTAGGAGTGAATTTCATGCTAATGCAGTGGCTAGTCAAGCATGACTGAAAAGGCATGTAAATGGGTTAGATTGTTTAGAATGGCTGGCTGATTCTCAAGTGAGTTTTGCTAGATGAACTGTGTAATCAAGTTATTGTATTATAAAGCTATGAGACATACTCTGTGTATAGATGTTTGGTAAATAAAAATCATTACTGTAATTTTAAGCTCAGTAGACCTTTTAATGTTAAAAGGAGAAAGAGGCTGGTGCCTCTGTGGTGGTCATTGTGATGAAGGCCAAGATAATTTATCTGCAAAAGCCTTTGGGCTTTATTTTTACAGATGCAGCATGGCCAAGTGGTAAAATGCGTTTTGCTATGTTAGTTAAGTTTTTTGAACTCTGAACAGATAAATTAGTTGACAACATGAAATAACATAGTTGGACGCTTGTTTGCTCAGTGATGAAATTCTAGGTCTTTCTAACAATGCTGGTCTAGTTAGGATTTTTGCAGTAATGCTTCTCTAAATGCTGTTTCTGGCTAGCATATAGCTATGACCAAACTTGAAAACTGCTATAAATGTGACTAAGAGTCAGACTGATGCTTTGTAGCATCAGTGAGGGCTACTGAGTGTTGTATATATTTGAGCAGAGATTTCAACTCTATTACCCTTTATTGCACACAATTGTTGTTGTTACAAGTGAAGTATATATCCACAATTAAACATTTTGTCTTCTGAACTACTAGAATCTGTGACACTTGGCTAAAAATATTAGAAATAGAGTTTTGAGAGCTATTTAAAAACTTGATATTTCAGCAAGAATTTCCTGGAAAATTCCAATCTTAATTTTTTAAGATTACTTACCACCTTCACAAACCCTTACACTGAGGAGAAAAAAGAAATTACTTATATACTGAATCCCAGGAAAATTCAAGTAATCTTTAGTGTCAGTACTCATTTGATCCAAATATGAAGACATTTAAAAAAATACCAAGAACACAAGAAAGCAGTTTCCAAACCTGTTTTTTTGTTTTTTTTTTGTTTTTTTTTTTTCCCCTTTTAACAACTCCATTTGCACCACAGCAGACAAACACATGGATACAGCTTAGAATTCAGACA
>WHYT01016332.1:31678-41932 GCA_009806455.1 Tetrax tetrax | reverse complement strand
TCAAGTATTCTATTCAACTGATAGACTTGATAAACTATCAAGCAGGGGTGTTTGTGGTTTGTTGTTTTTTTTTTTTTTTTTCTCTTCTCTTTAGAGGTTGTGTTTGAAAATAGACACATGCTTTAACAAGACATTCAAGTCTTGCAGACTACTTAAGGAACAGAAGTAGCAGTAGGTGGATTTGTACTCCAGGCAACTATAACCTGTAGGCTTGTATAGCCTGGTGGGTAACTCAGCATGAGCTCCTACTGCAACACTATTCTAATTGGGTGAGTTTTTCTTTTGTCAATAGTGAAATGCTGTTAAATGCAAGAAGTAGCCTTGTGTTCTGCTAACGGCAGCATTTTATGTATTACACAAGTTTTTTCAGTTACTTGAATGGATTAACAACATCAGTGCCCAGATCTCTTCCAGCCTTTTGCCTATTCCTGCCTTTTCAGCTGATTCCATATATCCAACTTTGAGGATGTCTCTCTCCTGACTTTGATCAGTAAGCAAATGAGGAGGTTAAATTGAGTTACCCAAGGGCTGCATTAAGTCATCTATTCAAGTAGATCCCTAGCTTAATGAGTTGCCCTTAGATCATGTAGTTTGTTTTCTTTTTACTTTCAGATAAACTTTCTTTAAAAAGAAAAAAAGGAAACAACAGAGTTCTTAAACTAGACATTCTCTTGTCTTTCCATATTGTTACAAAACTTGGGAGTGTATGGTAACAAAGAAAAGGAAGTTAAGGCAGCATGTGAAACGGCTGTAAGAATTGGAGGTGTACAAGTGTGGGGAGAAGTGCACAAGATTTTGCCACAGGCAGATGGAAAATGACTGGGGAGGAGGGTTATTTCTCAGCTGGACTCCTTAGAGCTGAGATCAGAGTAGTGGCCCTTATGTGGGAAATCACTTTAAGTCTCAGTGTATTCAATTGCTGCTGGCTGCAGAGAAGAGCAAAGGTAACCTGGTAGTTCTGAATGAGAGAGCTCAGGTATTAGAAGCAATTGAGGCACAGAAGCACAGAGCGTCATCTGACCTTCTGAGAGCAACCTTGTTTCTGGTACTAAACTGGTACATAGCTTCTTAAATGCAAGCTTGTGTTTTCCCCAGTCTAGGGCAATTGGTGGTTTAGTCTAATCCTCAAGCACATGCTTAAGTACTCATCTACATGAGAGACAAGCAGCATGATCAACAGTCAAGACGGGGCAGCACCCTAGAGCAGTTGACATCATGTGGTGACCCATGTCTGTTAAAATAACTCTAGCTTTTAGACTGCTGGCAAGGTCGGACATTTGGGGTTAAGTAATTCCTGGTTACTGAATTAGGAGCTGCATCCTGTACAGCAGTGTTTCTGCAGTCTCTGTAATGGATTAGTGTGAGCTCCAAGTGTGCTGCAATGGCAGAATGTCCAATGTGAACCTTGAGACAGGTGAATAGAGAACAGCGATCAGAGGGAAAGGGTGTAGAAAAGAACTGTGATGTATTTGTAGTCTGATCTTCAGTGCTGCGTTTAAGGAGCATGATATGTTTGAGTGGTCAGGAGGCTTAAGCAGTACATTAGTGGCTGTGTTGTGGTACTTTGACTTGGAGGAAATTCTAGAGTAACAAATGCCTTTTACATCTAACAGAACAAACATAATAACAGATGTATGAATGTTGAATCCAGGAAAATTCAAATTAAATGTGATTCACAAACTTTTGCTTGGTCAAGTTGGTTAACTGTTGGATCAATATGTCAGGAGAATTATGGAGTCTCTTTCCCTGAATTCCCTCAGGTTAAGTCTAGAAAGTAGAATTTGATAAAACAAGTTTCTGGTTTAAGTATATAGGTAATTAGTTAAAACTTTAAATGCAATCTCATGTAGGAAATTAAATTACTTTGTAATAGCTTTCTTGGGTTTTAATATCTCTGATCAATTGAGGAGAAAAAAGAACAGAATACTTGTCTGTCACAGAAAAAGTACATTTCATTAGTTTGATCTGGAGAACAGAAACATTTTTGTTGGTCTTTTATTTATTTATATATATAATTTTTTTTTTCCGAAAAAGAAACTGAATTTCTTTATAGAGAGACATTCCAATTTCATGAAAAGGTCATGTCAAGAGCAATTGTCTTGTGTGGGCATGCATGTTGTTAATTTTATTTTGAAAATGTATTTCAAGAAGCTATATTGTAGCAGTGGATTGTTGCATATCTGATAGCTCAAGATCAGGGAGAGAGGACTGAAGCTCCTAGAGAAAGCTGTATAGTGTTTGTTTACCACCTACTGCTGTTCCTTTGAAACACATCTGTGAGCAGAATATTCTCAAGTGATATTTATAAAATAAGCCAGGAACCTGTCAGCCACTCAGCCTTTTCTCTATGTTCTGGTGAACAAGTTAACTTGCTCTGTGTTTACTTATCCCACTTGTAAGATAAAAATAATCTGAAATCCACAGCAATGTGGACAGTTATCTGGCAGGCCAAGTATCCTTTTATGAAGAGAATTGGTCCTGGAAACTATTTTCACATGCTGGGGGGAACCCTTTGTGCTGTCTTGCTGGAGTACTGGGAGCTTCTTACATGCTTCCATCATGCAAGTTTTAGATAACATTTGCTCATTATTAGAGACTTCTTCCTTAAGTCCTCAGCTTTGTGCCAAGTTCTGTAAAATGTTTCACCATGCTGACCTTCAGATTTTATTAACTGTGACTGTGGAAGGATGCTATGAGCAAACTACTTCTGCTTACCTACGATTCATTCTTTGCCAGTGCTTCTTTCAGTAGCATTTCCGTTGCTGCTCTGAAAGTCCCTGTTCTGAAGATCAACAATGGCATTTGTGCATCAGAAGTGGAAAAACTCTCTCTTAAAAAATAACCCCCCACAACCCCAAACAACTGGCTAATACAAATGGTCACCTTTCGTGGCACCTCCTGTCTGATTGAAATAGCAACACTAATATGTGGCAGGGCATTTGAGCTTTGACATATGAATCTGGAGATCCTTTTTTGATTCTGGGCTTAGTTACATGTAGGCTTTTTAATATTGGATTTAATTTGAATTTCATTTTGTTAGTAAGCTTTGAATTGAAAATAATAAATTATTCAATTAAAAAGGTTCTGTTTTAGAACTTGGCTCTGAACTTCAGAATGACTGAATGACATAATTTGTCTGCTTTAGTGTAACCTCTCTTATTGAAAGGTAACAGCAAAGGAATGGTTTCCTTCATGCTAAATAAAATGGAAGTAGGTACAACTATTTACATTTAGTGTTCTCTTTAGGTAAATTATAAATTTCGTTTACTCATATTGTACCTCAGTGATATTCTGTAATTTGCTGGGTATTTTCTGTGTGCTGCCCCAGGCTTCAAAGCTGTGTTTTTAAAAAAAAAAAAAGCCAAACCTGGACAAACCAAACCAAACAGATAAAAAACAAACCACCACCACCACAATGCCAAAACAACAACAAACCCCTCCAAAACTTGATGGGCAGCCTTGACTTGAGGTAGTTGGATGTTGCACAGACCCAGGTAGTGTGCCCTGCTCTGGGATGGGGGGGCAGTGGCCCGTGGGTGCTGCTGGAACCGGGGGTCCCACTGGCTGATGGGCCTGGGGCTGGGGGTGGCCTCAGCTGACAGCCCTGGGTGAGCTGTGGAGGCTGTAGGGGCCAGGCCACCTGTCAGGAGCAAAAGGAGGCAGTGCCAGAGATGGGCTATGGAGGACAGGTGAGGGGTTCTCTCCAGGGGATGTTGTGGGCTGTCCTGGAGGCAGGGTGGAGGATGGGTCCCCCTTCACACAGAGCTGCTTGGGTGGGTGCAGGCCTGGAGTGGGCCCTGGGGTGAGGGCTGGTGGGTGCAGACCAGGCCCTTGGAGCCCTGGTGGGTGGTGGTCTCAAGGGCTGTGTAAGGGTCTGCTGTTTAGATGGAGACATGGCAATACAGGTCAGCTGCACTACTCTAAAGAGGCAGAAGGAGAGAGGAAGCTGTGGTCTCTCTGTGAGCCAGGGTGACAGTGGGTAGGCTGGGGCTGGCCTCACCTGCACGCTGCTGAAATGAGCTGGATGGGTCTCAGGTCTTCCACTGACTTCTGTGGTGTAAACAATGTTCAGTTGATGAAGATATCAAGCAGACAATGAGAAACCACACTCCCCGGCTGTGTAAGTTTGATCCATGCTTACTTTACACTTCGTGTTAATGTGTTTAAGTTGTATGCAATAAGTCATTACGATCATTCTGTTTTGGTTTGGTTTGGGAAACAGACACAACATGAGGAAGTAGCTTGCTCAAATCTGCTGTTAGGATGTCCAATATCCCACTACGGTTTTCCATCTATGGGGCAAATGAGTGTAATGGCTTCAGGTTAAACTCCTTCCTGCATGTGTATTGAAAACTCATATCATTGTTTTCCTGACCTTGTCAGCATAGAAATAGTTTAGGAAGCGTACACAAGGAACAAGATGTAAAGCTAGTCTTTGCAGTCAGAAAATCAAGGCAAATATAAGTCTTACAGTATTGTGGACAGTGTAGTGCTTTTAACTGACTTTTAAGCATTTCTGCAAGGGTTTGGTGCAATACCACATATGTCATTGCAGCTGTTGTGTGAAGCTCCATCCTGCACTTGCCTGTGTGAATTTGTGTGTGATGTTTACTGCCACAAGTGCTGACTAGGTACTTATTGGACAATCAACAGTACCAGCTACTTACCAATGCCACACTTCATGAAACAGCTAATAACTGCATTGGTATGATAGCTTTTACTTACACTTGTTTTGTGATAATGAATTAGCAGTGACAACTCAAATGGAATATTTGACATGTCAAGCTTTGTAACAGTTCTGGGGCAAAACCACAGTAACACATCATCTTTATCTTGTCAAAAAAATCACACAGGATACTAAGCACTCACTGTATTGCAGGATGGAGCAAGAGAGATCTGAATGATGGGTCATAAAAAACAGTCTATCAGGGGCTTTGTAATACATGTTTGGTGTAATAACACACAATCTGTGGCCTTTGGCTTCACTTTGTCTCAGTTCTCTCATTTAGTCACCTGGGATCTTGTTTATGTGCAACTAAAGAATTTCAGAGCTGTATTAGGGTGGTGTATCTGAAATCTAAGTGTTGAACATTGACATTAATTTTTTTTTTTTTTTTTTTTTGGGGGGGGGGGACACACGTACTAATTTTTACTGAGGATTTTACTAAGGTTCTGTTGGTAGGAGGTAGTGCATCAGCCCTGGCTTTGTCAGATTAGCCAGGCTCTGATGCTACTTTGCAGAGAACCACACCAATATCCTGTAGCTAGCCTGTCATAGTGTAGATAACTGGGTGATAAAAGTTCTCCATTAGACTATGGGGAAACACTGTTTTGGAGACTGTAAAAAGGTTTGGGCAAAATTTACTTCTACTCTAGGCCTGGAACAATGAGATACTCTGATTTATAATCTGTATGTGTGCTTGTTTGCAGGTCCTATTTGTATACAGAAAAGCTCCAAACTGAGTAATTGCATAGGCGTGTAGAGGTGGTGATTTGTGAGAAAACTGAAGATCACAGATTTTTCCAGGAGAAAACTCGATGCTTTTATTGCTAAATGAAATATTAACTCAGCATTAGGAGCTTTCTTGTGTGTAGGATGGAAGGAAAGATTTGACGTTCTGTGTAAGCAAAAGAGCATGTGGTATTTTTTCCATTTGAAGATGCTACCTGAACTGGTGAATCAAATCAGTTGCACTGTCTATTTATCATGCTTTGAACTAAAAGGTACTATGCAGTCTAAAAATATTCTGGTGATTCATTTTCTAGGGATAATTCACCATTTCAGTATGTAGTAGCCTAGTGTCTTGCTTCAGTTTAAGAGTGCTTAACGTAATAGCAAATATTTGAAGTTGCAGCTGGTTGTCCATATTTTTTAGTTTGAAATGTTTGTAGAAACTTCTGATTTTTGTGTAGTTTTAATTGGGTCATGGTGTAGGAACTTCTGTTTTATCATATAGGGAAAATTGTATTAGAACAGCAAAAAAAAAAAAATACAAGAAGGCAAGCTCTTCCAGGAGTTGATTTTGAATACTGAAATACTGAAATGTTTTTCCTACGCTTTGACTTAGTAATCTAAACTGTTGGCAGTTAAACGTAATGATGTTCATAAAGAAAGATCTCTGTCTTAAGCTTTTCCTGTAACTCCTCTATTCATCTAAAACAGCAGCACTGGAAAAAGCTACTCTTCAACTTCAGTCCTTATCAAAATAAGTGTCCTCTTTTTTTTCCGTTTTTTTTTTATTTATTTATTTATTTTAAAATCGGGTGCAACTACTACTGCTACTTGGGCAACACCGTCTGTATCTAATGACAGAATTAGCCTGGCATACCTAAGAAATGGATGTGAGAGAATACACAGCAGCTAAAGCTTCCAGTACTCAGTGTTGCAATTTCAAAAAAAAAGTGCAGTGGCAGTCTGGATCTGAAGGTGTTAACAGAAAGGAAAAATGGCTCTGGCTGCCCTGTGTTGATGTCTGCTGTCCTCCCCATGTTCACTACTGTCAAGAGCACCATATTCACCTGCACACCCCCCAATCCCAAAAGGACCTCAATAGTACTTTCCTATTACATTGTTCATACTGTATCTAATCTGTAGTTTGCATCCATTTAGTCTTTGCCTCATCACATACAAGGCCATTCAGAGTATGAGTATGTAACTTCCATTTTTGTTCCTGAAAAATATTTTCAATTCAAATACCTGGTGATACGTGGTAACTTTTAGCTGCTGCTGGAGGTGTGGGAGAGGGTAAGTCTGCATTTGGAACCAGGTGTTATGGGGTAACTAGTAAAAGTTCCAAGGCTTCCTTTGGTCAGAGAGGGAATACCTTGGTATTTGAATAGGCAGAATTTGATCTTGCTTATGGGCCCTGTTTCTTTAACAACACTCCTGACTACAAGACAGGCAGGCCACCAACTTTGGGGTTATCTGATTGTCCTGAGAATAGGCAGAGAATAATATCTGAGCCCAGTGTTGGAAATGGCTTTGCAAATCAGAGAGCAGATTGTTGTGCTTAGAATTATTGCTCCTGCACACAATGGCAATCTCCAGAGTTGCCTAGAGCAGGACCTTCTCCACATGTTCCTGCTGGCTGCAAAAGCCAGCACTGCAGTGAGGGGGCTGTACTCATGACTGGAGACCCAGATGGAGGGCTGAGTGGCAGAAGCTACTGCTGCAGTCAATGTCAGTTCAGATGGAAATAACTTGAATAAATGATTTTCTTGTTTTAAGACAACTCCAGCTGGTTATTTTTTGTAAATACAAGCTCTAGAATCTTGGGAGTATAAAAATAGAGCGTTTTGGCATAATAGTGGTGATAGTGTGCCACAGTGAGCAGTGTGCTAATACCAGGCCAAGAACATTCACGTGAAGGTTATGGTATCATGGAGCTATTTTGACAGCTTGTTTGATTTAAGAGAGTGTGAAACAGTGTATTTAATTGGCCTCTGGTTGGAGATGTGCTCCCATTGAGTATGGGAAAGATGGGAGCCGTTTCCAGGAGGTGAGGCTGGTTACAGTCATTCTCTGCATCACAGGTTCTGAGATAAAGGCATGTTTCTGCATATTTGAATCTGACTTCCGAGCAGCTTGGTACACAGAAAGCTTTATTCTTTTTTCTGTCTTGGCAGCATTCCTCAGTGGTCTCCATAGAACAAGCAGGTCAGTTTGTGTGAGTGAAATAAAACAAGCAAATCACCACCCCCAACACATTTCCACCTGTGTTTTAAAATATTGCTGTATAATCTATGTTTACCTTAATAAGTACCTTAAAATTTAATGTGACATGGGAATCTAAAATAATACTTTACAGTTGGACAAGCTGAGCTGGAGAGTGTATTTGTTGTAAAAATACCCTAGAGGCTGACCTCTAATTTTTAAAAATAATATAGGAATTTAACTCCTGTTGACTTGTAACTGGATTAACTTCAACTTTGAAAGAAATTTGAATGAAAGATGTTACCTGTTTTTTCACTGTTTCATAATAGTTCAACAGTTCATGGTTCCCGAAGTAATCTGAAGTTTGTAAATTCACTTCAAAGTCATGTTTGTAGTGGCCTTGCCACACTGAATCCTTCAGGAGGGAATCCGTGACTTTTCACTCATACTCCCATGCTGTAATCACTTTGCAGTATATATTGAGCTAGGCAGGATATTTGATATTATCAGAACGTGGATGATGTTCCAAGTGGTTTTAGACTTCTTGTGTCCCTTACCTACCCCTTTTTTTCATGCCTTGTATAGAGAGAAGAAACTTTCTACGTACACTAGTGCCCTTGGCTGAGGAATGAGAAAGAAATACTGTACTGAGAAGGGATATGTTAGTATGACACTTAAATGCAGTTTTGCTGACTTTTTTTTCTTCTTTAATGCAACTTTTTTCACCATTGCTTCTATTTCCTGCTGATCCTCAAAAGCCTCAAGTAAAACTGATGTTTAAATGCAGGCTGTGAATTGGCTTCTGACAGCAGAGGCTTCATTAAGTAAATTGCTGCTTAAGTGCCAATAATGTGGTGTAACTGGGAAGATGTAAATGAAAGATATTTTCAAACTATTTTGACCACCTTTGCATGTGTAAATGCGGTGAGCTTAGACATTCCGTGTGTCTCAAATGTATTTCTGCTGTCCTTGGCATTGTGATTAGAGTGTGTGGAAGATTTACTATCTACAACACTTAATGGTCCTTCTAGCAGAAATGGATATAAAATAGATCTTGGATTACCCTTCTGCTTTGCAGCTGTTTCTTTACTGCACAAGGTATGCAGAACCAACCCTCTGGGATCCTTTGCGCAAGCACATCCACAGAATGGACTCACAGATGCCAAACTGGGGAACTGGATAAAGATTTTTTTAATGGATCAAGTCTGTCATTACCTCAAAGAATGTCCTCAGACATATAGGTTTGGAAAAGAAATCTAGGCCTACTTTGTGTAAAGGCAGGCTTAAGTCTGAAAAGAAGAGTTTGATTTATCTTAGTTTTGCTGGTTTTGTATGAATAAAACTTTGATTTTTGTACTTTAACAATCACCAAGCTACTGTCAGAGCCTGTTCTGTGTACCTGTTGATCTTGATGGTCAGCAGTCTGTGTGATCTCTCATCTTAAAAATGGAAACCAGTGAAGCATCTTTTCCCGTTTACTAGAGTGGTGGAAGATCCACTGTAAACTCGTCTGTGACATAACTTAAAAAAAAAACTTTTCCTGAAAAGAAAGCTTTTCTCTGTGAGGAGCAGTATTTTGTCCAGTAGACTTCTAAAGAGTTATGAAAGTAAATAGATATGAAATCTATTTTCTGTAGGAAAGTGCTTATAGGAAATTAACTAATATTGTCTGGGTTAAAATGCTGAACTGAAAATGCTTTGGAGTCAAGAACATCATCCCCTGTACCCACCATAAAGCCAATTTATTGAGTGGTGACCTTAAACTAGTTCTTTGGCCCTAAGGATTGATGTGGTAACTCCCTCAATGTTAGTGCTTGTCCTCCAATGTGCTGAGCTCTGTGCCATGACCCAGGTATGCTGGTTGGAGGGTTTTATAGTTTCAGTTAAAATATTTGTTTAACATCTTGCCACTTAAATCTTTAAGTGGGAGGAAAAAAATTTTTTTTATTCCTGCAGAGGTCTGTTGTCCATCCTTGCCTTATGAGATGTAAATATTTTGATCCCACACATCTGCTGTGGTGGGTGGTACTTGTTAGATATTTGTGAATCAAATATGTTAGCAGCAGTCGTGTCAGTGTTGCTGTGGCTGTTTCAGAAATATCTGTTCTCTTCATACCTTCAAATTGACAGGATTATGTATGTATTTGTAGGGGGGAGTGAAGAAACTGCCACCTGAGAAGTAAAAAAATGTAGTGTCTATTGGTAAAGATGACAATTAACATGTTAACTGTTTTAAATTTTTTTAGTTATTTCTTCTTATCTCTCCCTCTTATTTTTTTTTTCCATATTCAACTCAAATTTCATTTTTCCTGGATGGAAGGAAGGGAAAGAAGATAAGCCGGAAAGAAGATAAGCCAGAAAGAAGTCCCAAACTGAGAGAAAAACTTGTCCAAAATAAAATGAGATGGGATAGAGGAAATAAGTCACTGTATTGTCTTTCCCAGTATTTGTGGTTAAATGCAGCTTGACAATACCTTAGGTTGCTGCTGCTTAGATGTATTGTTTGTTCTACTGTATGTACTAAAGGTGTACATAATTTCATGATTGGTCTATGGGATGATCTGGCACTAAGAATTTTGTTGGGCTGCCAGACAGTAATT